>JAAGNO010029209.1:3520-31775 GCA_033439905.1 Ceryle rudis
TTTATCAAATCCCCTCTCAGTCTTCTCTTCTCCAGACTAAAGAGCCCCAGGTGTCTCAGCCTTTCCTCACAAGGCATCTGTTCCAGTCCCTTAATCATCCTGAAAGTTTTATGCCTGATAGTTTTTAGGTTGCACTTCAGACTGACCCATAATCCTAAACCACAGGGATGTATGGACAGTCATGTGCTTGTCAGAGCTGTTCTGTGTTCTTCTGATAAAGATATGATTTAATGGGCTACAGGAATTGCTCCAGAGCTAGGGATTTTTGAAAAGGGCATGTCCGACAGATGCTATTGTTGGACTCTAGCCTTGCTGAGGAGAGTTTAAGGGATTGCCTTTCAGACTTATTGTATGGGTCAAATTCAGCCTGCTTTCTCTTCCATTTCTGTCAAATACAGACTGACTGACTGTGTTTTCCCTGCAGCTGATTGCCAGTACAAGATACCAAAATAGGAAAAGTACACTTTCATTATTTACGTGTCAGACAGAGGGATGCGTAGCAAAAGGAGATGATGGGAAGTATTAAATACTTTGATCAAGATGCTTAGGAAAGCATTAAGGCACTGCTAAAAGCATCTGAGTGCTATGCCTTAGCGCACCACCTCTGCTAACACCCCCTGCACCCACACTGCAGGCAGAAGGTGTTTTTGTACGAGAGGATAATGCATACGTGGGCACGGTGTTAAAGAGTGACTCGTCCTCTACACTGTCACATCCTTCATCCCATAATGGATTCTGTATAAAACATTGCTTTACACTGAGTGCCACTGCACTGCATTACCGGTGTGCCCAGTCTGGGCCCATAATGCTCTGCTGCTCCTCTGCTGTGGCTGCACCGGCTCACCTCCAGCAATGCCACTGCCCAGGGTGACTCTTGCTGTTGGGCTGGTGGTGCTGAGTGAGCCACGGGCGGTGGAGGAGGAGGAAAGGTAGAAATTGCAGCTTTTACAGATAACAATCATAGAATCATAGAATACCAGGTTCCTTTAACAGTGCATAATTTTCCCTTTTATAAAGATGAAATGTTGACAACACTGTTACATTACTCGCTATAAGAATAAATGAATATTGATTAATGTGAGTGACTTAATTTAAACTGAAGTGTCATGTCATGCCATTTAGATTTCTTCTGAATGATTTTAGAAGCAAGAGAAACTTTAGTGCTACACAAATACACGGCTATTTGTATTTATTTTAAATTCTTTTTTGTAGCTGTCTTCTTCCAGGCTGTCTTCATCTGTATGCATGAACCTTTGAGACTTGGTAAAACTTTCACGTAGGAGCTTTTATCCAACTAAACTTGTCCTTAGAGTAACAGAGTAGAACGTGTCATTATAAGTATTATTCCTCTCTTTCTATATGTGTCCATATTTTAACCATTGCATTAACCTTGGCCACACACTAAAGGGCATTCTGGATGTAGAGTGGCAAATGTTTAGTTAAATTTTAAAAACTTTATGGTTTTGATGTGTCCAAAGACTTAACAATTTTTAATTGGCAACGCCTTCACAAAAGTTATTATAATAAGATTCTCTCAATTGCTTCTTCATGTGTGTCTATGTAAATGAAAAGTTCTTTATTTATGTAATTTCTTAAAATTTCCTGTCTCTTCACATGCATGAGAAAGGAAATAGCATGCTATGTCATGTTTAAAAAAAGCCTTTTAAGGTATAAAGACTGAGAATGTGATGTGAACCATTGGTTTGATCGGACTGAATTAGTCCTTTGTGGTGTCAGGTCATACTTGAAGGACAGCACAAAAATGAGACAGTGTTTATTAGGACTTTTAGAAAACTGTTATAAATATTACCATGGGGAAGAAGGTTCTGCATATCTCCAAAGTTTGACAGCAGAAAGATTAGAAGGGATGCTGTAGGAAATGTTGTATAATTTCTCCACTTCCAGGGTAAAACTGGCAAGAATGAGAGTATTAGCTAAATAAGAAATCTTAGCATTGCTGTGTGATCAGCACAGGCAGTATCGTGACGCTCTGTAAATCTGCCATGACAATGTATCTACTTTTTGGGTTACATTTTCCAGATCCCAAATCAGCTAAGGAGTGTAATCACATGCTAAGTCTTTATTCAGGATGCTTCTGAGGAGGCTTATCTTTCAGAGACTTCAGCAGGACTGAGCATATATTCAAACACAAGCATACATTTAAGTGCTTTTCCAAAGGGTGATTCTTTCCTAAATCAGAGTGATACGGTGCTATCTGTTTCTGCTTGATCACGTCCTTTTTGATCTGCAGCTCTCCACGCTTTTTAACGGACTGCTTTCCAAAGACACTAGTGGAACATCACACGTTACTGCTGAGGAGCAGTATGGGTTGGTATTGCAGGGAGAACAACAGCCTGGGAATCAGGAGGTCTGGGTGCCCCTGAGTAGCTGTGTCTGGGAGGCGTTGTGCGGCTTGGTGTAACCCACTTCTCTACACCTCTGATTCTCTTCCAAGCACTGTAACACAAATCACTAATAATAAGAGAGGTGTTGCTGGGGGAAAGAATCATCCTTGTATGGCTAAATTCACATCAGATTGAGTGGGAAGCCTGCAAACTTGAAAATTAGACTGGGGAGAACAAAGCAGAAACTGTAAGCTTATTAGATTCACAGAGGCAGTCTTGTATGAGTTTACCCAGCTTCCTGTGAGAAGAAATATCTTCAAAATGGGCTTGATTGCTAATCTGATTATGGCAGCTTAGAAGTTAAATTGAAACATGAAATAAATGAGGAGTTTTGGAGTTATGAATTAATTAGAAAACTAATTAGGACAGATAAAAGAAATGCAAGTCTATGAATTGTTTTTCTTATCTTGGAATAAGAACATTTAAATTGAAAAGATATTATACAAAGCCTACAAACAACTGGATATCATGTTAGCAGAAAGATAAGTACTAATAGGGGATTTTTTTTTTACATCACGGCATTGGAAAAATCATTTCTGAAGAAGGAACAGCAGTCGGGAAGAGTGACTGTCTACAGGCTCTGGGACAGCTGGAAGGGAAATGCTACATGGAGACTGAGTAGATGGGCAGAGAGATTGGGCTGGTGAGTCTCAGCAAATTCTCTGCTGACGTCTGTAAAAGGAGTGCCCATGGGCTGGCTGTGTTCTTGTGCACCAGGATTTCAGGACGGGAACATTACAGAATGTATCGTGTGGTCCTGAGCCTCAGCTGGGTGGTGGGGCAAGCTCTGTCCGCGGGCCCACCCCTGCCTGTACTGGGGACTGGTCCTGTGCCATGAGTGGCTGCAGGTACTCAGTTGTCTCTTGCATGAAGAGAAAGTAGGTTGGAAAAGTTACCTTAAGACTTTTTCTCTTGGATCAAGTCGTACAGGAATGTACCATACTTGCCTGAACTGTCCATCCATAACCACCTTTTGTATGAACATGTAACCGGGCTGTTTCATATATGGTAACACTGAACATAAACCACAATGTATGATGAAGTATCAGTGCAGTGACTGGAGGAGTCAGACACAACTTTCAGAAATCAGATGAGAAGAAGCTGTTTGCTCTCAAGCACTGGAAAATATCTAGAGGGGAACAGCCAAAACCTCGAAGAGACCCATGGTCGCTGAATCTCCTGTGCTGCTTTGGCACTATTCTCATGGGTAATATTTTATCAGAAAGGGCTGCTGGTGGCACAGGCAGCCTCACACGGTGAGCATCACAGGATGGGGCAGCAGTGCTACAGCCCTGATGGGCTCTGGAGAGCATCCCTGGCTGGTCCTGGGGGCAGAGAGGTAGTCATGCTGTGCCACCCCTCCCTGCAGGGTCCTTTGGGTGACCATCATCTTGGAAAGTCCATAAGTGCCTCACAGACCCTGGGCACCTCAGATTTATGCTGCTTTAGAGAGGTTAAATCCTCCCTTAAAATACAAGGACTATCACTGCAATACATTTTAAAACCAGAATGAGCTTTAAGCCCAAATGGTCTAACCAGTAAGAAAGAGCCCCTGCTCTAAAAGCTGAAAGCAGGTTAAGTATTAAGAAAGTTTAAAGTGATCATTAGCATTAATATATTTCTCTCATTGCCTACACAAAAATGAGCAAGGAAACCATAGAGGTGATGTATAATATTCATATTGCTTAATGTGTTACAGGAAAACGTTCAGACACTGCAGAGAAAAGACAGATAAAAGGACCTGCGCAGGAGAGCAAATGAATATGTCCCTGAAATGTGTTGCAATATTAGGTGATCACTCAGCCTGGAAGACAGAGTCTGCCTGGCAGCTACCCGGCTCTTATTTATTGATTTACCTGGCTAGTAGCTTGCAATTCCTTGTTGAATTATATGTTTGCAAGCAACTTAAAAAAAAAAAAAAAAGGAAAAAAATAATTTCCTGAAGTAATTTCTCTCTAAAATCACAGTGAACACCTTACAAACAACATATTCAAGGAATTATGAATAGCCTGTAGATTATAGCTTCTAACAGGTAAAATTGTTGCAATGCTTCCTGCAGAGAACCTGTTCATATAATCTATCAAGAATTTAACAGTGGTTTAAGCCTAGGCCAGAAACTGTGATTAGGGTGGGAGTTAGATGCTTAAATATCTTAGAGGACTGGCAGTTCAATGTTTCAGCCAAGCTCACATGTCCAGCTAACTGAGATGATATGAGCCTTTGTGGGTTTTGTCTGTGTCTCCTCCAGCTCAGTGAGCTGGGTTTGTACTTACCAAAATATAAACTCATTTCTGCTGCTGGTTCCCTATGCAGAAAGGCAAATGCCATGTTCATGATGTGGATATTGCTAGGGAAGTGACAGAAACAGTCTGTGCTAATTCTGATGAGAAAGTTTCCATTTGATAATTATTTTTTCTCATGTTTGCTTGTACCTGCTGCCCCTTTACCCTCGTGTGTAAAAGAAGATGTTGCTTCTCTTTATTATCCTGTCTCATCAGTGCCTGCTCTCCTGATTTTCACCAGTGACTGCTCCACTGCACACCTGAGCTGTCAACCACAGCTGCTTCTTGTAGGCAGGAGTCACCCTCCTCTCTACATAGTGCTGACAAATAGGTTATTTTAACCAAGAAGAAAATGTTGCTTTTCAGACAGCACATAATCACTTTGTGGAACTTATTGCCTCAGGATGCCAACATTTTGTTAAATATATTTAAGGAGTATAGGTCCACTCTGACTGTTAAATACAATGATCTTTATGCAGTCATGGACTCAGGAACGTTTTCTCCTGAGGCTGTAAAATGGTAAAATAGTCTATGTATGTACTGACGGTTTACTGCCAGCGTTCACTGGATGGCATGGTCACTGGTGATCACTGGTCTCACCCACACCTTAGGAAAGTAGTGTTCAGGAATAGTTCAGTATGCTCTCATATGTACATGTGTGTATACATCCATCCACTGCCTCTGCTCCTCTCACCTTGGCTCTTCTACCTTTCTTGCCAAGGCTGTTGCCTACCTGCTTTCCCCATAACATTTTGTAGTGCCTCAGAATCACAGCACAACACAGAGGAGTGATTTGAAGGTTGTTAAAGGCCATTGGTAGAACAAACAATGGTAAAAGTCAGGTAGGTTTTTTGGATTACTGCTCAAATTGAGATAGGATCATGGGAGAAGTTGGAAGGCTGAACTGTGCAAATGGTAAACGTTGCAAAGATAAGTGCTGTTTTACAGAGACTGAGCTTCCTGAGTCCTCTGAGGAACTTCAAAATGAACGTGTCCTTATGCCTTCTGGTTTTCCGTGAAAACGCTCTGAGTGTATAAAGGCAATATTTGTATACCAGTGCAGCACTTTGTCTTCATTATTGTGAACTCATTAATTTTTCATCAGTGGATTCATATGTCTTGAGTTATTCTAAATGCCCTATGCATCAGTGAATGCTGGCAAATTTTAATTTAGAACTCTCCTGGGTATAGGAAACAAAAAGTTTCTCAAAGTTCTAGAAATTTCTGTTCTCAGGGGTTGCAGGGCCAGTAGCAGGGGTGTAACTTGTGATCTCGGGGTAAACCATATAATGTATTTTCCGTTTTTTCATGTGTGAATGAGGGACAGAGCTAAGCTACCAGTAGCTATTCAGACAGACAAGACAAGCTAAAAGCAGTTGGCTGCTGAACTTTTTGCTTTGCACTGGCTGGATAAGCACTTGTACAATCAAGAGCTGCATCTGCTTCCATTTTGTCATACACTAAAGGGCCTCTTTTTGGCATTTCAAGTGCTATAAGTGAATTATAGATAAATATTGAGAGGATCTTAGTAATTCTCTCCGATGAACAGTTGACTTATTTTTGAGTGTGCTCAAAATCATATGTTGTCATAAGGGAGTGCTTCCTAGTGGAGCACTTTGGGAGGCTGACTCTGGTATTAATAGTCTGGAAGGAGACAGCTACAGTGTCCTGGAATGATCTTTGTCTTCCAACAAGTGAAACTGGGAGGTGGCAGCGTGCCTGAGTGGAGCTGCAGCATCCCTCTGGGGATGTGCTTTTGGAGAGCGCTGCTGTGCTGTGCTCCCTGTGCGGCTTCCTCGTTACTTGTGCTTGTAGGTCCTTTGGCAGCAACTGCTTCAATTGAAAATCTCAGCAGCCCTAATGAATGTCTGTAAGGAAGGAATGTATGAGAGAGTCACCAGGGAAATAAAAAGGTGCTCTGGAATAATAAATGTATAGATGTATTTCTTTTTTTTTATTATATTTTGCATGTGATGGGGAAAGTTATTCTTTCCCTGAACAGCATCATTATTAAATACAGTCTCAGACGTGCCCACAAAAAATGACTTGACCAGTAGCTTGAAGTTAATCCTCTTCTTTTCTTGCTCTCTTTTTCCTCCAAAATAGTGAGTTGGTAGCTAGCCCCCACCATAGCTTACCTAGCACCAACATGATGCTGAATAATTGTCATTTTGCAGGAGGGTTTGAATTTGCTTTCATTGAAAACAGAGGCAAGCAGTGTAGCCAGATCTTTAAAAGTGAGTGCAGTCAACACTGTCATGTGAAGGCATCTGAGGTAGCTTCAAAAGGGCTAGACTGGATACTGGGGCATGGTTATAAAATTCAGAGCTAATTTAACCTCCTCTCTTGCAGGGCAGCTGATTTTAAGTTTAGCTTGGATATCTCTCAGTTCTGCTGTAGCTGTATGGCAGGCCCATGAAATATTAGTGGCTATAGGAAACGACTGAGTGGCTTTGAGACAATAGGTTTCCATCCCAAAATAGGTGAAACACCCTCAGATCAAGAGCTGTGGTGCACCTGAGGGCACTGGCAATGCTGGGTCAGTATTGAAAAGAGGGTTTAACAAGGAGAATATCTCAACACTGCAATTTATAAAATAACCCTGAAAGAAGAAGTTCTGGAGAAGTTTCTGACTGGTTGGAGAGGAGAATGATTTAAGGACCTGCTACTATGAGAGTATCAATCCCTTTTCCTTTGTCATTGGTACTGCTCCCAGGCATGTCTGAGTTAGTAGGTGGCATGAAGAAATTTGAAATAAACCCACTCATCACGCATCATCCCCATATCTGTTACACGTGGCTGTGAGGGGAAATTGCACTGCCCTAATCTGGGAGGATTGTTTGAGGTTTTGTTGAGGCCTTGTCCTGAAAGCCACTTGGGCTGCCACACCACTGTTACCCACTTCAAAGGAGCTGGAGCAACTCCAGTTCTGCCATATGCCTCATGAATGATAATAATATATATTTAATAATGAGTCTGTAATGCCTTTGAATCACCTCCAGCAGATGATGAGTGACCTGAACACTGCTGAGTCTGTGGCGGTGTAGAGGAGCGTGGCACTAAATAGCACTGACCAGGGACTCCTGCAGTGAGAGTGGGGAGTTAATACTGTTTCCTTGGCTAGCTGTGAGAAAAAGCATGACTGGGCTTGTTTTGCAAAGGAAAAGGGAAGAAGGCCTGTCTGGAAAATCTCATACAACCCTGAAGTAGAAGATCAAGGATAAAGCTCCTTCCTGCAGAGTTTTTAAGAAATAGTGTTATTACATTACAGGACCTTATGAAGCAGCCTACCTCTGTGATCTAGGGAGTTTAAAAAAACAAAACAAAACAAAACAAAAAAAAAAACAAAAAACAACCCAGAAAAACCTGAAGGAAAAATGCAAAAAGAATAATTACTGTAGTAAAATACACTGTAGGAAGCCTGAGAAACTGAAGCTTGGATTAATTGACAAAAAAAACTGTGAGTAAATAAAGAATGTGGTTCAATAATTGATCTTCTCACATTTTAATATTTTAGTCATAGATATTGTGGAAACTGGAGATAGTGAAAGACTTTTTTTAAACTCTCTGTTTCTTTGGAGTTCTGACAGGTTGATAGTTGCTGTTCAAAATACATTTTTTCATCTCTATAACTCATGGAAAGTAACACAGCTTGGTTTTGTTTTAGGAGTTTAATGGACGCAAGAAGAGTTCAGGTAACTATCAGTGCAATAAGTTATAAATTAAGTAAATCCTGCAACTCTAGGAAAATATTGCAGGATATTGTGATCAGGAACTATCTAGATCAGTAGAAACAGTAGAATGATAGTCAATGTCAACTTTTCAAAAATAAAAGTTCTGTTGAAGTTAAGCTCATGCTTTGTGGAAGAATTCAAACACTATCCATATTGATTTGATCAAACAAAACAGGAAAAAGAAGGATTTCACTTCTGAATTTACATTTTTAGCCCATGCAAGGCAGTCATTTCTCATCATAGTCTGTACAATAAGTTCATCACTGCTGGAACTTCAAGCTCAAAAGCATGTAGACGTGCAGCATGGGGGTTAGTCAAGTTTTTGAAAATATCTACAGCTCCCCACAGCTTCTCAAATGTTAATCTCCAAAAGGGCTTTTCATATTCCATCCACTTAGTCTTGGTTTTTAAAATTCTGTTCACTTAGACTTGGTTTTCAAAAACAAAATAATGAAATAGCAAAAGAAAGCAGATTTTTCTTACATTTAGAACTATTGCCTCCAAAGTAGATTTTGGGTTTGCATTGGCTATGAGCTAGCCTATTTTGTACCTTATTTGGAGTGTTTGTACCCTCTGGGTGACTGAGATGTGACTGGAGCAGCTATATGTGGTAATTTTAACAAGTATTGTCAATATTTAGAAGGTCTTTTTCTTTTTAGCCAAATTTATGGCCAGCAAGGCTAGGTTAATTGTCTGATAAGGAGTAAAGTGAGAAAGGCTCTGTCCAGAACCTCTGATTTGCCTTCCTGCCTGACACTGTAGTATTTATTTCTAAGATACTTAAAATGCTATTAAACAAGCCTTAGGATACAGTGCAGAGTAGGGCAATAATGCTACAGCCACAAATACAGTTTGGAAATAGTCTGAAGCACAACTGGAGATAATATAAATTACCTCTGTATCCTGAGAGGGTTGATGAGTATGGCTGGAAGGGCAGTACTGCTGCATTAGGGGAGCAGGAGCATTGCACAAACCTGGCAAAGCTGCTGGGCAGCTTGAGCCTGCTCTTGAATTCAGAAGAAGTTGCCTTCTCTGAGAATATGAAAAGAAACCAGGCTATGGACATGCTACCTGAGCTCCTGCCCTGCAGAAGCACTAAGTCAGAGTCACAACTGAGGGCCCAAGGTCCTGATCTAGGGTTACATGAATGCTACAGAAATAATTAGCCAGAGCTTGCTGAGTTTGTGCTGAGCAAGCTGGGAGATCTTTGCTGCACACAGCTGTCTGAAGGCAGGGGTAAAGTTGGGCTATGGTGGGGACTGTCACCGGGGACAGTGCCTGCAGAGCAGCACACCTGCGTGTGGCACTGTTCATGCACCACGATGATGCTGCAAGCTCTGGTTTGTTTAAAAGGACATTGTTTTAATTTTTTATTAATTTTTATTTTTTATGTAGAGCTATTCTCTGCTTTTTTAAAGTCAACAGGGAGACTTGGCACCATTTTACCTTGGAGATAGAAAAGAAAAAGGGAACTGGCTAGACAGTCATCTGCAATTTGCACAGGCTTAACCACGGGGTAAGATGCAACCTTTGGGTACAGTTTTGTGAAGGGTGTGCTGCATAGAGGCAGGTGTGTGATTTCAAATTAATTTTTTGAGTCTATAGAATTATAATACAGGAGACAGCCTTATTCCATCCTCACTTCACAGATCATTACGCCTTATGTGTGTATATATGTAAGTATGTATAAAACCAAACTGTGTGTGAATATACTAACTTATGAGAGAAATCAACGCTAAATTTGCTTAGTGTCACAATAGCCAAAGTGATATTAAAACATCAGCAATTTCCATTCATTAACCTGATTTAATGCTGTACCAAAGGACAGAAACAAGCACTAATTGGGTAGCAAACACATTTAAAGTAGCTGTGCTAAATTGCCACAAGCAGAGAATACTCCCTGGCCTTTTAATTCTGAATCATTCCTGTCTCCTTAGAAGTTTTTCAGAAATAGGTTTCTGATTATTATGCAAGGATAAAATACAACAGATACTCACTGTTCTGGAATGATTTGTTTGATAAACCAGATAATCTGCCTCTCATAAAACTTTGAGAATTCAGAGTCATCTCTTTCTGAGGTGTAATTTAGTTAATCAGCACGTGCCATCCTGGTAAGCCGTGAATCGAATCTCTTGTATTACAGCGATGCTAACAAAACCTCTACTAGTTACTAAACCAGAATGGTTTG
The DNA here is from genome assembly GCA_033439905.1 of Ceryle rudis. Classification (NCBI taxonomy): domain Eukaryota; kingdom Metazoa; phylum Chordata; class Aves; order Coraciiformes; family Cerylidae; genus Ceryle; species Ceryle rudis. Next base: position 14,130 of record JAAGNO010029209.1, read on the forward strand.
CTTACTCGGCTTTAAAAAGCAGAATGACTGGTAGTTACCAACTGCTTTCCTGAAAATGCTGTACAATGCTTATGAATAAAACAGGACTCAATTTAGGAGACTGTTGCCAGCTTGAAAAATAGTGATAGTAGGGAAACAAATTAGCTTCCATGTGTTTTGTGTCTCCAAACTGAAGAGCATTTTGCACAGTCACATTGACTTCTATTTCTAATAGTTTTATGCAACAGATTAGAGTGATTACTAATGATATGGGGCCTTTTATGTGTTTATGTCTTATGTGCATTACATCCGTTAAGTAATTTTGAGAAAAGATGTCATACAATTAAGATGAAAAAACCCAGCTAGCATTATTTAGCCTCCTATGTGGTTCATGCCCTTTGCAGTTTACATTAAGTGAGTGAGTAAAGGATCAGAACTATTTCTAGGATCAGCTCCAAAGTAATAATAAATCTATCAGTCAGAATGCTGTACACGGTCCTAAGTCCAGAACCATGTTCATGAAAATTGTCGCTCCACTGTTGCCTTACAGTGGCGCATGAAGCCTCTTCCCTGGTTAGCTACACTGAATTCATCAGGAGATGTCATAAATGATATACCATGTTTAAATATTTAGAAAGTGTAGTAAAGACAAATGAACTCATAAAGTCTGTGTTCATTTCCCAAGGTAATCTGGGAGGTGCCTGAAAAGCTACCCAGACCTTGGGTCTAAAATGGGCCAGGGGAAGGGTGCCGTATGAGCACTCTCACCCATAGGGGCTCTGGAGTAAAAGTGCCATGTGCTTTTCAGATGAAATCCCACTGGAAAGCAAAAAGTTGCCTCTGGTGAATCACAACTGGCATGTTGCAAGACAAGAATTAATTTCTACAGACTGGTGTGTTTTTATGGATAGCTGTTTTGTTGGAAAATTTGTGACCAGCAGTCCTTTAACCTGTGCGGAAGAGATGCAAGGACACTACCCCTGCAGGACACTTAGGGGGAAATACATCATCAAAAGCACACACCATCCCTGTAACTGGGGTTTAATATTGTACAGATGGATCTGACAGTGTCTAAGAGCAGGTAATCCATGCTGCTGAGATGTTCAGAAATCCTTCTAGTTACAGATGTTTTTGACAACAACAGCGCTTGTAGCTGGAATCTTCACTAGAAATGAAACTGGAGTATTAAGCAGCTGATCACTTTGCAAATCACCATCTTTTTGTCATCTAGGTTGGTTATGTTACTTGCTAACGGGTGACTCATGCCTTGCTTTCTACTTTCAGAACAGGTACTGAAGTTTGAGGCAGAACATCCCCAGCAGGCCTGTGATAAAGCACCTCGTTTCTGAACACTTCACAGGCTAAGCCCAGGCCCAGTGCTTGTGAGTCCTTTAAGGATGCAGCCTCCTAAAGGAAAGTGCAATGATAAAAGACTTGGTTTTGCTGGCTTATTTTATATCATCCTTTTGTTGGCTTTTTGAAAAGTAGTATTATGCCAGAACTTAATTGCAGTGCTGTTAATTGCATTCAGAGCCATAAACACTAAGTTAATATATTGCATATGCTTGTGTGCATGTAAGTGTCAATCACAGACTACTTAGCTACCTTTTTAGACATTAAATTTCTCAATGTTTTTTATGAAAGAAACCCTCAGCAATATGAAGGCATTTGAGCTACAGAGAGATTTAAGCCCATGCAGTGAGCTTACTTCCCCCACTGCAAACAAATTAATATTGGCATGGAAAAATTTAACATATCAGTCAATGATAGCTCATCTCTGGGTAAAATTCAAATATATATTCCTGTCAAAATTAATGAGGAATATGTCTTATGGGTTAGCAGTAATATCTTAAGAATGCTGACAGAAATAATTTCACAGAAAAGATGTGCTGAGCTACTCCAAATCATGGCCAGATCTAAATATAGCATTGGTAGATGTTTGCTTCTCCTGCAGTTTTCACTTCTGTCATCTTTGTAATGCGTTAGTGTCATTCATTCAACGTGCTCATCTGATCACTGTATTTTCAAATGTAGCAGCAGCACTGTACATCTCACTGCCCAAACCTGCTGGAGTTTCTAGAGAGCTGCTGTTCTGATCCCGGGTACCAAACTGAATGCACTGTGCATGGAGCAAGGGGAAAATCGCTTCACGCTGTAGGCATCGTAGTATTCTAAAAATCCATTTTCATTAGGCATGAAGCAGACTGGAGCGGGTCAACGTTTTCTGTCAGAATTGTCTTTTACTGAGAAAGTAGTTTACTAATTAAATTAAAATTTTTTTTTTTTTTTTTCCCTGAGGTGTCTGCTTTCTGCCTAAACCAAGGCATTGGGTGGTTTGTTTGTTTGTTTTAAATCTAGAATTGAAATATAAAACATTGGAAATGAAAACTTTTAGTCCAAAACCTGGAATATTCTTATTTAGAAATTCTTCCTTTTGGAATATTAGCACCACCAGTTTAGGACTGTCTGTTACTGCCTCCTGCTATTTTAGTACAGGTTTGTATTCAGATGCTGCTGTTGCTCTTATCAGCAGCCGCCTGCCTCCATGCTGGCCTCTGGCTGCCTGCCAGGATGCCTTCCTGGATTCCCTAAAACCAGTTCCCTTCCTGACAGGGGTTTGCTAACAGTTCCCCTCCTTTTCGGACCAGAAAGGGACCAGGTGTGCCCTGGGCTCTCTGCTCAATTGTCATCTTCCAGCAATGCCTTTTTTAGTGAGATGCCTTCTAAATTATACAGTATCCACAGTTTTAAGTACTTGTGTGCATAGAGCTCATGAGCATTATGCATCTGGCTTTTCTCAAAACGAAATGTTGTCTCCTGGGATGGAATTGAATACATTGCACTTCAAGTAATTTGTCAGAGAATTTCTATTTTTCATGCTAAGGAGAGATGCATTTTAATAGTCTTCTTATTCCATTCAGATCATTCCCATGGAAAGATGGAACCAAACGAATACAGCAAAAGCTTGCCCTCAAATATTTCAAACACTCTCAAATATTTTTTCATAACTAATTTTTGATGATTTTCCTGGCACATTTATGATCACACAAATATTGTCTGGGAAGTGAATTTTAAAAGTTAAAGTGAAGAAACAAGATTTGATATTTATGCATGCACATATTCTTACTATAAATCCTTACATTTGTCTAATATGTGAAAAGAAATACAGAAATGAGGCCAAAATACATCCAGATATTGATTTCCTATTATTCAGGGGAATTCATACTACAGAAGCTGGTCTAGAACATGTAGTGAATTTGGTAAAATATATATGTAAAGTGGACATAAATAGGAGAGAATTGTTTTTCTTAGATTTATCATAACAAACTATTTATTTACCTGCCTATATCAGTTGTAAGTCAAAATCAAAGCTAATAAGGCATCTTTAAGGCAGCCTCTTGCCAAGTATTGATGTCGCCCCTATGGTCAGACAGGCCTGGACTTTAGAAAAATAGCAATCAGTCTTGCAATCAGAAAGATGTCCATAGGCATGAGATGTCCACAGGCAAGGATCATTTAAAATACTTGAAAAATTAATTGATCCATGTTCCAAGGTGTATATATGTGGTGTAGGTTGGAAGAGCATCAGAGGTGCGGGCAGCTGATGAGAGCCTGTCACAGTGCTCTGTCTGCAGCCCAAACAGAAGCATCCTGAGGCTGTGAACACCTCAGCAAAGGGAGAGTGCAAAATGCACCCGGTGTGTCAAGCCCAGAAGGCACAATCAAGCTTTGAACACACCAGCCCTCACATCCCGGTGTGGTGCCTTGCAAAATATCCCAAAGCAAAAGCCAGCCATGCTGGGGCAGTGCCAGAGTAACAGCACAGCAGTGCTGCAGCTCTAAATGTGGGAATAATTTAGCATATAGATGAGATAATTTTGTTGAAGCGGTATGATGGTGCCAAGAAAGCTGCTGCTTTTTGGAGAGAGCTGAGAGCTTTCTTCTTTTCAGAAAGTCCCATGGTATTTAGGTGCAGGATGTTATGGTGCTTGGAGGAAGGGGATTTGACAATCATTATCAATTGTGCTTCGTTTTGTGAGCAATTTCAGGAGCACAATAGGGGTCAGAGAAGAGGACAAGTCTTGTTCCATGGTACGTTTAGTATGGTGTTGCAGAAATACTTTCCTCTTTCCCTGCCCTCCCCTCAGTTAAAACAAAACTGCCTCATTAAAACCCAGTAAAAGACACTGAATTTTTTATGCACCCATAGATTTACCATCACTTTCTGTCTTCCTGGTGAGAGCTCAGACAAACTGTGATGATTCAAATCTGTCTTTTATGTAACTCTATTTTCTTCAGTTAAATTAGAACAGGGGGCAATTAGCCCCTTTGATATTTCTCTTCCAAAGCTGATTGGAAGTGTTGTAGATGTGGAAAATGAGGTTTTAAATGGAAGGGGAGTGACTCATATTAATTTAAAACCCAAACTAAAGATATAATTGCATATACTATAACTTCTGTTATAATGAGGAGTTAGTCATAAGTGATTACATAAATTTTAGAGTTTAAATGATTTTTTAAAAATGTGTTTAGGGTTAAACCCTATCCTGGCTGGAAAATGCAGAGGCATCCTGCCTCTTTGGCAGACAGGCTGCTGCTGGCCAAACTAAAATTTATTTGGGTGGGTTCTGGGATTTGCTGAGGAAACATTTTGTTGTTTACTCCAGTCTGCTCACTTTCCCATCCAGTGTTGCTTTTTGGCCAATATGGTATTTATTCCTTAGTCCTGAGACTTTTTGGGGCTTTGCCTTCTGTTTTGCCCTCTGAAAGCCAGTAAGCTTTCTTTCCCTATTTCCCCTTCTCCTCTTCCTTTTGACCAAAGGTTAGCTCATAGTATTTTAAAAAAGCAATTCCTAATGCAGAATATCAATATTCACAGTAAATACCTTTTCTGTCTGAACTGCAAAAGAGAGGCACGGTTGTGTGGAAAACCAGTTCCTTACCCAATTAGACTTACTGGATTGATTCGAATTGCAGTAGTAGGCTTAATTAGCAATAGCTGAAGAATAAAATGTTATCAAGCCTATACTCCAAATGCCTTGGCAAAAGCAGATATGTGGGTAAACCATCATATGGGGATGAATCACCCAGATGGCTGGCAAAACCATAGCAGTGCTACATGCTAGTATTTATTTTGAAATGTTATATATGTTAAAGTCTCATTTCATCTTAACACCAATCAGTCTCGCCAATACTGACGAACAAAGCCTTTTTTCAAATGTAGTGTTATTTGAATACTTACATTTAGATCTTATCAAATTCCAAGTTTTTAAAATAAGCCAACAAAGCTACATCTCTCCCCAACCTAAAGCCTGATGTTTTGTATGTACCACTGTAATTTTTTAGAAACAGAGCTAAGATTTGACACATCTCAGTAGAGGGGCGGTTTCTTTTATGGTCTTTACAAAGCTTAGTGCAACAGCACCTCTGATATTTTCTGAGGTTTTACTCATATTATTAGATGTATTTCAGTACTCTTTACTAAGTTATCCATCTTCAGTCTTGGTTCTTCTTGTTTGTGGCAGATACCTCAGGGAATGAAACAACGGAAAACATTTCAGTAACTTAGAAGGGCATGTTCCCATCATTTGGCATTCAGACCTTCCACTGACATGAAAAGAAATTTTGCTTTCAGAGAGATGTCAGTGTGACAGCTCTTACAAAATAAAACCAATAGGATGTTGCTGGTGCATGATTTTTTTTTTCTGTAAGAAAGATTTAGTTCAAATAAGTGTGTCCTGCATGAAATCACATTGCTTAGCTGGGTGTTAGGATGAGGACTCACTAGTTTTTCTAGTCGGGGACATCATGGTTCCAGATGTATCCTATCTTCTTCTGAACAGGGTCTGCTTCCTCCCGTGATACCATGATGAGTGCATTCAACCTACTGGCCAATGTGATGCTGTGCTGATGTTGCTCACAGGCACCTGCACTCGTGAGGGCATCCGGAACCTCGGGCTGTCTCTGCTCTCTTTTTCAGCCTTTTCTTGGTTCTGGGGCAAATAATGAGGCTCCTCTACTCTTGTGTTTCTGGAATTTGTTTTCAGGAGGTGGGATAGAAGCAGTGACATCCTGGGTGTGATGGAAAAACCAGTTTGTTTGACTGTGCAGGGAAGCTCCTTGCAGCTAATGAGTTCCAATAATGTGTGTTACCAATAATGTGCATTATCCTGAGCTCTGATAGGAATGCTGTTACACAGTTGAACAGTAAGTAGATACATATGTTCATCTTAGACATTTCTGTTTTCTGCTGCAATTTGTTATACACTAAATCGATTTTTCTTGCTTCTTTTTCTTGCAAATTCTCTCATTAAATTAAATAGTCTGAGAGGAATAGTCATTAAATGTTCATTCCTTATTAATTAAGTGGTTTAAAATCTAGGTCTTTGAACACTTCCCTAATTAATTGTGTAAAGCTGGATACAAAGTTAACAGGGAATGAAAGACTATTACTTTAGGGAAGTGCTTTACAATAATCTAGCAACATAGCTACCAAGTAGTGCAGAAGCTGTAAGACATTAGTGTTCTTACAGGCTAGAGCTGAACTCTCTTTCAAACAGTGGCTTGGATGGAGTGAAACCTCTCGTAGATATATCCTGATTATAAACCTATACGATAACAGGTGGGCTCCAAGTTATTTAGTGCTGATAATATCTCTGTGTCCATCACACAACTTGCGTGTCCTGTCCTGCCCTGTTCCGCCTTCAGCCTCCTCTTTCCCTCTCCTTCTCCAGCATTTTCAACAGCTCCTTTAAAAAAAAGGAAAAAATTCCCTCTTGGGCATTTTGGGTTCTGCTTCTCATGCAGCCAAATATTTTGTCTGCCCTCTCTCTTTCACCTTCTCAGTTGTGGATGTTGAATTTCACTGGGGATTTTCTATGATGAGTCCCTTTCATTGCCAGCGTATCCAGCTATTCTATTTCACACCTTTTAAGAAACTTTAAAGCTTGACATTTTGGAATTTTAAAATCTATGTTACTCTGCTGATTGATTTACATAATACAGCAGTTCCCAATATTATTGACTACCTCACTAGTTTTTAATGTTACTATGAATTTTATTAATGATCACTTACATGTCCTTCTAAATGCAATATACAGCAGCACTGAACTAAGACAGATACTTACATTTAAATTTATGCTTTAAGATCTCTCAGTTCTATAATTTTAATCCATTTAGCACGAACTTGGTTGTGTAGTGTCATGGTGCTCTTTTCAGTTAGAGCATCTTCTGGAAGCAAATCAAATGAGATACAGAATTTTATTCCATCAGCACAGCTACTTTTACAGCCAAGTTTGTACTTTAATGGTAAGACAACTTCAATTTTGTTTGCAAAGTCCTATTTTCTATACAGCCATGTATACTGTAAATAGCTATATTCCTAAATCTTAATTGTTTACCGATTGCCTGCCATTGGATATTTTTTGATACTGAGATATTTGCTCTTTCCCAGAGCTGTGGAGCTGCTATGATTCAGCATGGAAAATACACAACTTCTGTCTCTTAAAGATCCCAGTGCACAGGAGAATGTTCACAACCTCCCAGCCTGAGCACAGCACGCCGTGGGGCACATGTGTCCTGCCAGGTGGGTCTGCACCTGTGTTCTCCCAGCACCACCCAGCATTGGGCAGTAATGCACACAGCCACTGAGGCAAAGCAGGCTGCAGTGACATCGGTGTGTGAAAGGCTCAGATCTGTGTTAGATGCATACGAAGGATTATTTTTTAACCCTGTTTTGCTGGGGTGAGAACTTATATGGATTTACTGTTCTGAAATGGGACAAGGACAAAATGGTGCTTCTGAATGTTGAAGAATTCTGCTCCTTTTAAACAAGCCTTTCTCTTAAGTAAACCAAATATAGTAAAGTTGTGTCCAAGCTTAAGTATCCTCTTTGGGCCTTTCTCCTTCCTTGCTTCCTAATGCTTTAATATCCCAAGACCACAAAAGACACTTCCATCAAGAGTATGCCAGCATAGACTGGAAGTTTCTGTATGTAGAAATAAAACTACAGGACATAAAATGTCTCATGACAGAACAAAACATTCCATCAGTTCATAAAATGGATTTTATTATTTGGTCACCTACAATAGCAAGGGACTGGACTGAATACCCCAGAATGTTTTTCCAGTGCAGGGTACTATGGTTAGAAACATAGGAAGCAGCAGATATATACTCCCAGTTATCAGGTGTCTGCAATGGTTCTTTGTTACACTTCAGTGCGAGTCAGTGCAAGACCTATTGTGCTGATAGTCTAAACCTTTGCTATCTCCAGACTAATTTCTCACAGCTACACTCCATGAGAACAGTGGAACCACAGATGAAGAGTCGTGGGACCACTAGGGTCATCTAATGCACTCCCTTGCAGTTACAAGCTGCATGTTATAAATAATTTTCATACATATATGAACACAGAAAATAAAACAGAACTGTGGAATTAACTCCTGTCTGCAGTAAAGACCATGACAGAGACTGTTTTATCCACAATTTACTACATAATCTTACTCCTTCAGTTAATTTTTTTTTTTGCCCTTGCCTCCACTCACTTTCACAAATCCAGTTTTGAAGTCTGTTCTGTCTTAGATGCTCCAGAGAGAATGGGAGAGAAAGAGACAACGTTACTGGTGACACTCGGGTAATACATTACCAGATCCAGGCTAGTCCCTTGGCAGTTATACATCAAGAAATGGGGATGAATGAAACAGATTAGCACAGGGTGAGATTCCCAGGTGGTATGAGCTGGCATAGCTTCTTTGGGCAGCTTTTCTACTAAATGAAATTGTTTTTCACCTCTTGAAGATGTGAACCACAAATTGAAGCAGTATGAAGAGTGAAAAAGAAATAAACCCCATATATATGCTGGATTAGTTTTGGAGTTTAGCCTAAACCAGTCTCATTATGAGGTCTATTATTTATTCACCGTTTTTTTCTTTGGCTTTTGTCTCTTAACAGACCACACTGAATACATGAGATTTCTAAGACTCTCTAATTAAAGAAAGATGCTAATTTTATTGCCTCTTTGCCCCCTAAAGAAGTAATAAGAAAAAAAAATCCAGTGTGAGGCAATGCAATCAACCATCTCCAGCATCCCATTATGAAAACTGCTTGAAAAATATGTTTGTCTCAAGTGTTGCCACCTGTCAGCCCAGGGATCATGAGGAAGGGCAAAAAACTTCAGATGTGCTTCAGATGAGCACCTCCTGAAGTTGGGTATTTCTTGGGTATGATGGGCAGTGTTGTATCAAGTCCTTTCACTTCTTAATTTCTCAAAACAATCAACTGAAATTAAAGGAAAGTTCATAAGATGCCTGTCAATGCCTAGACTATTAGTTTTAATAGATTTGGTTCATGCTTTTAGGAGGATAATGGGCATATGTAGAGTTCTGGACTACAAAGATTGCTTCTCTCTCTGTATTTTCACAGCATTCTCTCTCTGTATTTTCATAGCAAACTCCTGTCCTGCTGAGAGATGCTGCAGTTGTCACCCAGGAGTGAAACAGAAATGTGATGTCGTATGGGTAGCAAAAATGGGAATGTTTCTCCTGATGTTTCTTTATTTTAAAAACCAAAACAAAATAAACACCCCCCTCCCAAATATCACAACTTTTCCTCCTTCCTAAGCCAGTAACACTCCTGATAACAAGCGGCAAGGCCAATCCTTTTCACTGATCAGATTGACTGCAGAGGCATTAGCCATGCAGATCGGATGCTGCAGTCCTGTTGTATGTGCTGTCCTCATTCAAGACATTAAAACTCCTACATTTCCCTGATATGCCCATATACATGTTTTGGTAGGGAGATATCTTACAGAGAGCTGAGCAAGGGAAAAGAGTAACTTTCCTTCCCTTGAGACGGAAGCATCCTGTGGCATTAAGGTGTTTTGATTTAATTTCCCAATTTTAAAATGTCACAATAATATATCACTGTCCCTTAACATGCTGGGATTTAAAGTGATCTCTTTGGATCTGAAGACTGCCAGGGAGCTTTATTGTTGCTAATGTCTATAGCAAATCTCAAAAGAGATTTTGTGTTCCACACATTTGGCTTTTGGGGATCCTACAAAGTGAACAGCTAACACTTTCAAACTTTGTGTGTCTGCACTTAGCAGAGGGGAAAGCCAGTCCAATACGCTGTTTTCTAATCCAGAAAGGGCCAGTAGCTCTTTCCCATGTGAAATTTACCTTGAAAATGTATTACCAGTTAATTTTTAGAAATGCATATCCTTTCAGGTCCCCAAGCTTCTTTTCACCCAGTGTCCCAGGGGTGCAGTTTGAGGACTAGGGAACCAGCAGCTATTTCACAGCTATGCTTAAAGACCAGTTTCTGTCACCATGGCCTGGTGGTATTGACACTGTTGGGACTCTAGCAAGCATGCATAGACTGTCTGCTTTGATTTGCTGAGCAGCTGGTAGGTAAATGATGATATTTCAGAGCTAGCACAAAAGAAAAAAGGCTCTGCCTGTAGGACAGTATTTAACCAGAGCCTGGATGGATCAGCAATAAATTTGATAAAGGAAAAGTGAAGTATACACAGAAGTTGTGACCTCCTTTCTCTCCAGAAGGATGTGTTAATCCTGGTAGTGCTTCAGATGAGCACCTCCTGAAGCTGGGTATATCTGATGGGCAGTGTTGTATCAAGTCCTTTCCTTTCTTAATTTCTCAACATCATCACCTTAAAGAAAGGTCCATAAGATGCCTGTCAATGCCTAAACTATTCCTAAATTTGGGACAGAGGGTTGCAATAGATTTGGTTCAAACTGGTAGCAGGATAATGGGCATATGTAAAGTTCTGGACAGCAAAGATCCGCACAGTTTAGAGAATCCCTCAGTTCCCAAGTAGCTCCTTGGCATTACTGTTTTCCTATTGGCCACATCTGTATTGTGTGTAAATTGCATTGGGATCCTTGGGGTGAAAGGCTTTAGATAAGTGTAAATTACTGTGTTGCCTCTAATTATTTTGAAGTGGTGATTGCTGGCCCATGCTTTTTATTTCTATTGCAGGGGGTTATGATTTTAGTGTAGAGATATGGCAGCTTCAGAACTGGAGAAGAAATATGTTCTGAGACGTTGATTTATGTTTTTCTATTCTACTCTTTGAACATAAGTAGGAGGGCAAGAAGGAGAGCATGAACATTTAGTGAACGTGCTCCTGCAGTGTAATTCAACTTTAAGTCTGAAACAGCAGGTTTATAAACTTGGTAAAGCAAGCTCCAATCCCTCTGCTCTTTTTCTTTCACCTGCTGGAAGCACTGTTGACAAATCATGCACTTTAATAAAAACATATTTTCAGAATGATTTGGAAAATATACTGAAATCCAAATAATTGCTGGATTATGTGTCTGGAGCTAGTGTCCTTTCATTGCGTGTGCAGGGCGGCTACGTTACATTTGTCTCAGAAGATACAAGGAAATGTAAACAGCACTTGCCCGCAGGTACTGTAGCTGTCAGCAACGCCTGCATTTGAGGCCTTCAGCATCCCAATGAGCATAAGTTGTACTATTTATGTAAGCTGAGAGCAGGGTAATACAATTTCAGGATTTACTTATTAGAAGATTGCACAATTGCTGTAACTGTTCATGAGACTGTTCTTGATAAATTCCTCTCAATATCGTGAGTCACACAAGTCTTCAATAGCTCTCTGGGATTTGCTGAAAGGCTCACAGCCCATCAGAAAGTAGAAACTGTTCTAATCTCATACTTTCTTCCTTGGTTAGTTTAAGCATTGCAACATTGAATGTAATTTCCATTGAGATAGTCCTTGCAAAGTATAGGAGTGGATGATCCACACTTTTTTCCCCACATAGTGTTCTACTTTTTTATAACTGGAATATAAACAGATGCTAAAGTATAAGGAAATTATTTCTATGCACATTTAAGTGATACTGGAATGAGCAGCTGGCAGTAACCTCACATCTCATTAACAAGGTAGTATTTCCTAACTAGTTAGACATGATGTCACTAAAACTCACTGATGTCTATGTGTGAAGGCACATCGGTACAGGGCAATGTGATGAAAGCATCTCATAACTAACAAAACAAAGTAAAAATGTTCACAATGATTTTAGGCAGCCAAAACTTCCACAGCTTGTCAGCTGAAGTGCAGCAGCAATCATGGTGGCTGAGTAGCGTGGGCTTATGACTGACACACTTATGCCTACAGCTTATTCCCCACCAGTGCTTTCCTTATATCATCTTTCATTTTCAGTGAAGCAACAATGAGAGATTGTGCAGAAACCTTAGCTGACCAGGTAGCTTCACTTTCAGAGATCAACACTGCCAAAACCACTGCTAGCCACTTGCATGAAGCTGCTGCTCTTCTCAAGTTGCTCTCTCTTGCCCAGATGTGGGAAGGCTAAGCAGTGTCTTCCTAACAGCCAGCTTGGATGTTTGAGCTGCAGTCCTTCTAACAAGGTTGTTTGCTATTGCATCTTTCATCCTGTTTAATTAGAATGATGGCTTTTGCCATGACAAAGAAACATGTATACAAACTATGCCCAGCCAATAAATTAATACTGTGAGAAAAGAATAAGCCAGAAGATTAATCACCCATCTGCTCTTTTCTTCATGTGGCAGTGATTTAGAGCCTTCTTCAGCATCTTGGGAGTCTTGTAAACATCCTTAAAGTGGGGAGACGGGAATACATGTTTTGTAGGGAAGAGAGACTGTGGGTTGTCTTGAGGGGTTGAAAAAGCATCTTTTCATTACTAATGACAACTGCCCCTTGAGCAAACTGCTCTACAGTGTTTCAGGAGAAGTACTCATTAGATTGGAAATAATCTTTCATCTGTAACAAACCCATAATATTATGTGCTATTATATTTACATTTAGAGAAGGAAGGGAAAGGTTTGGTCTGTTATTCAATAACATGGAAGCACAGTGTTGGGAATAATTATGTTTTTAGTATTACTGTTCTGAAGTTGGTTTGGTTTTTGGGTTTTGGGGGTTTTTTTTGCTATGCCCACAGGTGACAGCATGCCTCTAAAATTTTGCTTAGGTTTTTATTAACCCAGATAGATGAAGGAAAAGAGTCTACAATAGCCAATTTGTCTTTTTATTTATTTATTTTTTCTATTTTCATTGAACTTTTCTGTTTTCTTTCATCTGGAACACATCTTTCTTTCCTGCAGCCTCTGAGATCTAACATAAAAAGCCCTACCCTGCCTCCAATCTCCACAGCTACAAATTATTAATTAAAACTTCAAACCCTTTAAATATGTGAATTTTAAGTAATTTGCTTATTTATTAATTCTGGCTGATTTCAGGATGCTACTACTACATACAAACAGCTTGGGCTACAATTTCTCAGACCAACACAATGGCTCAGAATGAATTTTGCTTACATGTGGTATTTAGTGTAGATATCCCAGATGCAGCTGTAATCACCAGGTAAATTCTTCATGTTGAGGGGACAAAGAATTTGATCAAATCAAGTTCTGTCATACTAAGTTCGGCAAAGCCTTGACAAGTTTGCAGGGCTACCTATTAGGTACATAAATATTTGGAAAGCTGGACTGACTCTCAGCGTGGGAATTCATACAATGTTTTAGAAGTTTAGCTACTAGGTGGGGTCTGACCTTTAAAAAGGGAAGTTGCTTCTAAGTGTCTTGATAATAAAGGAGAGGATCTTGCTTAGACAAAGTGCGCTTGGTCTTGTCTGGCATTTAATTCAAGCTTGTGTCCTAATCACAAAGCTTCAGTGAAGCACCTCTGGACTGTGGAGTTTTGGATATAGTCTCAACCCGGATATATGATGATCAGACCTATCTTCAGCGAGCAAAAACGACCACAGAAGATTAGGGCTGTGATGTTCTTGAAGACTAATTGTTCTGCACAGGGTTCAGCGTTTTCCATGTCAAGCAAGATTTTAAGGCTTAACGAAGCATAGGCTTGTACAGAAAGACACTTCACACCACTTTTGGCATGTCCAGCATTTTGTGACAGTTCCCAAGTGCTTTGCAATGAGACTGGGAACAGGACTAGGCTCATAGGCAGGGAGATGGTTAGCTGTGTTGTCTTCACGTGTGCAAAACATTACTCATCCTGTAGCTCTCGTGTGTAGAAATACTGAATCCTGTTAGCAGTGTGAGTAATAGTTATGCATAGAAATAAACGTACTTGTCAAATAAGTCAGGTTCACCTTTTTCTTTTTGTAATGCAATAGCTCCTGCAGATAGAAGGCTAAATGAATGCAGTAAGATGGAGCATAGTGCTCTTGGGGTCTACTATAGATTTCATGTGAGATCAAAGAAAAAGGATTTATTCTTTCCTGAAGTTCCTTGTGTGTAATGTATGTGTATCTGGTTTGTTTTGTTTTCGTACATTTTTGTGCATTTTTCTAGCCAGTTTCTAAGTGCTATGTGAGTGGTACTTTTACAGTGAGCAGAGTATCACTTTGGTCCCTGGTGTTTAGGGAATGACTACACTATAAACACTTGCTCTTTTCTCATTCCCTGTTTGAGTCTGGTAACAGGCATGCAAAAAGCAGGCTGAAAGGATCCTAAAGATACTCTTCTGCCACTGCTTGTGATTCATCAGAATTCATTCAGCAGACCAGAGACACCTGCTAAGAGGTGCACTGTGAAGTACTGCTCATAATGTCACCCACTGCCTGTGCAGGTTTTTGCAGGTGACACGTTCAGTTCCTTCAGGCACAGACCATTTTCTCTTGCCTCTCCTTACAGTTTTTTAGCTCAAAACCTGCTTGCTTTTCTTCTCTGGTAGCAAGGCAGTTGTATGCAGTCTGTTTTTCACTTCCATCACTTCTCACAACATACTCTCCATACAGTCAGTAATCTGTAGACATTACTGATCCTGTTTTTGTGACATCTCATGTTTGCAGGGAAAATCTATTCAAAATAATTCATTATTATTGTAACACGGATGATTTTTTCATCTTCTGGCAGTAATTTAATACTAATCACGTTCATTTTTACAGTAAACTAACTGAAGGAATCATTATGTGTGTACCAGAGTATTTTAGTACACCTTTTATTTCTAAAAAGAGGTACAAATATTTCATGTAAACATTTTCTATTAAAATAAAGGTAGTGAATAAGAACAGAGAGTAATCATAACAAATGTATCCATATACTGCTGTGGATATTCATTTGTACAGATGAAGAAGATCTTTATTTTTTTCTTCATCGGTTCCATATATTGGACTGAATAATCTAAGTTTTGAGCATGTCTTTCAGCAATGGTGTGAATTCTCCTCGGTTTTCTCCAAAACATCAATCAAGGAACACACTGGACTGTTTAGAAAACACCCCTCAAAACCTGAAGACAGTAAGCTGTGGGAGAATTTTGGGGTGGTAAAAGGAGTGGAAATACAGTGAGTACGACAACACCTTGAAGGAATAATGCAGTGATTGCCCAGTGGGAGAACTGTCCACTTTGAGGGATCCCTCAGGCCAGTAAACAAACATTGACATTGTGGGTTAACAAAGCAGCAGCAGTCCTGGCACTGCAGCCAGACTGAAGCCTGCCATCCCGATGATACATTGAGTCTGTCCGAGGGAATTCTCCTTCACGTTTCCTCCATCAGCTGCAGCCAGCCCACCAGCTGCAGGGTGTGGGGGGGTGTGCATGTGTGCACATGGGGGTGTGCATACAGCCTCACAGCTATCCTCCAGAACAGCTTTCTTTTCCTGGGGTACCTTGAGCTGCTTGTGAACTTGCTGGCCATGACCAGCAGTGCACAAGAGCTGCCGTCTTTGCATCGACAGATGTTTGGGGTAAAAGAAATAGAATATTTTTGCACAGATGACAAGGGGGAGGCTATGCCCTGTCTTTATTTCATGCAAGCCCAACGTCAACACACAGCATGGCTCCCTGTGGTTAATAATTCTGAGGAAACCAACAGCCTAGTAGTGATCCTGAGTCAGCTCCCCTTGCAGTATTAAAACTTCTTTGTCCATGAGAGAGAAGTCTGTAATCTGGTTATGAACCAGTGCGAATTAGAAATGGAGTTCACTCATGTCAATAGCTGCCGATGTATGTGAGCACAGAATTAGGCCCTGGGCATGTGGAGCAGCAGTAAATTTTATGAACTTGCATAAAACAGAAAAGAAAGCAAAGAGCTAACAAAAAACATGTTGTCATGAAGTATATATAATTACCAATATCTACTTCATTTTTTTATTTCTCAGAATGGTGATTATACAATGTAATTCATGAAACGTGACTTTAAAAAATGAAGAAAGGGTTGTGGGGATTCTTTTGAAGAACAGAAGGCTGAGAAAGCAAGCGAGCAAGCAAGAGGCAGGAAAATGTGTGGCCAGGGAACTATATCAGGAGTTACTAACAGCAGGTTACTGCAGGGCTTGCATAGTGATCAGCAACCTTTGGGAAATGCTGCCTCCAGCAACAGACCTGCCTGCCCATGGTCCCTCTCTGCGTTTGGACAGCAGGGCAAGCAACAGGGCAAGCAGCGGGGCAGGCAGGGTTTTCTATCAGAAAGAGGGATTTTCTTTTCACGTAAACTTTAAACTTTTTGGATAGCTTAATCAATTTTCCTCTCTGATTATGTTGATTTCTTAGTCATTTTAAATATTTCAGGACGGAGGTTTGTTCAGTGCACTGAGGGGCTGCTCCAATACCAGCAGGTACCACCTGCTCCATTGCAATATGTAACAGAGGCATCTGCTCACAGCTTTAATATTCTCCAGCATATTTTGGTAATCACTCGGTTATTTAATTGCACCCTAAAGGCACTGAAATTTTTGAACACCTCCTTGCAGGACTAATGTGGATACTCTCATTAGCAGTCAACATCCAGGGTGAACTGCAGTTTGCTGCGCAGCCAGTTCCCCAAGAAGATTACACACTATGGAGGATTAATGGCTGCATTGAGGAACCAGAGGGATGGCAGTGAATGCCATTACTGGAGCAGTAAGCGGTGGAGTGGTGCTTTGCAGGATTTCAGTCGGCGTGTTGTGGAATCCCACTCTGTTGATCTAATTTGTTTCTGAGGTGCTTTATAATGACAAACGATGCACTTACAGAGTCATTACAACTCTAGATCACCCTTGTTAGGTTCATACTCTAATTAGGTTTCACCTTGTGAGAGCAGGAGGTTAATCGGCAAAATATATACTTTCTAGGAATAGATATATTAAAATTTTTAGAAGTCCATTTAAAAACAATGCCAGCAAATTATTGATCTTACCTCTGTCTTTGGCAGCTTTTTTACTGTTTTTTTTCCTTATTATTATAAGGAAGAGATTTCTGTATTAGCTTAGAGCTGGTTTTGGGGCTTGCATGGGAGGTCAGCCACTGTAAAGCATAAAATCAAGCATAAAACCTTCATGCAATGTTCTTATAGGAGATTATAAAAATCCACATATACTTAGTGGAAATAAAAATATCATAAGTTCATTCTGTTGGTTTAAAGTAGTTCCCATCTGAGATTGTTTAACACAAATGTATTTCAAGATGAAGAAGAAGAATGTCTTTGGATCTTCCAGGTTGCCTCTGCTTGCTTAAGCTCCTGGTGCCAATAACTTGAAGCCATCATTTTCTTTTCAGAACAAACATTTGGGCACAAAGCAGAGTATGGTGAAAGTTTGTTAGCTCTTTTCCCAAACAGCTTTCCGTTTTGTACAATCAGGTGTGGACATTTCCTATAAAGGTCTTCAAAATCCAGGGGCCCAACCCTGTGCCGGAGGAGG
>JAAGNO010029210.1:1746-12989 GCA_033439905.1 Ceryle rudis
TCTGCTTTGTTGTTTTCTCTCTGTTTTATGGGTTGTTTGTTTGTTGGGTGTTTTTTTTTTTTTTTGTTGTTTTTGTTGTTTGTGTGTTGTTGTTGTTGTGTTTGGTTGGGTTTTTTTTTCAGTTGGTTGGGTTTTTTTGGCTGCTTGTTTTTTTTTTGTTGTGGCGGGGGTTTTTGCCATCTGCAACCGTATCTGAGCAGCATCAACTGGCACACTCCTGTGCCACTGCTGAACTACAATAAAGCTGCTCAGCGCAGCCACATCAGTGAAGCTGTTGAAGAATAACCTTCACACCAGCAATAGAAATAATTCTGATTACTGTCAAGACAGAGAGGCTTAGAATAGTCTCTTTTTTTTTTTTTTTGGCAAAAACTGTGTTATTTCAGTCAAATGACAAGTGTGACAGAGACCATGATAATGCCAATAAAAAAAAAATACTAAAAATTCTGCATACCCTTTCCTCCTTTACCTCCCAGTTATGCAATTATCATTATTATTACTGGTAATGACAATAATAAATTAGAAAATAACAAGGAGATTCCTTTTATTAACTCTTTGGTCTTTCAGTATTTCTGGCTTGTAGCTTACATTTTTTCTTGCTTTTAAAAGACTACAATGGCGCTTCCCCCCCCCCCCCCATTTAAGGAAGGCTGAGAGTCCGTTCCAGTCACAGAACTCTTTTTGATATATCAAGGAATAAAACCACCACATCTTCACCAGCCTTCTGCTACATCTGAAAGAGTATCTGTACAGCCATGATTTTCTGAATTATTAATTCTGGGCTAGACTACAGAATACAGCTCTGAATGAGCAAACTCAGATGGGGTACAATCATAGAATCATTTTGTCCGGAAAAGACCTTTAAGGTCATCAAGTCCAACCATTAACCCAGCACTGCCAAGTCCACCACTAACCATGTCTGTCAGCACCACATCTCCATGGCTTCAAAACCCCTCCAAAGACGGTGACTCCACCACTGCCCCAGGCAGCTTGTTCCAGGCCTTAACGACCCTTTCGGAGAAGAAATTTTTCCTAATGTCCAAGCCAAGCCTCCCCTGGTGCAACTTGAGGTGGTTCCCTCTTGTCCTATCACTTGTTACTTGGGATCATTTCTCCCAACGTGGTTCCTGAACACAGCATTGCATTCTGAGGGGTGGGGCATGAAGAAGAAGCAACACACCCTTACACTACCCTTCTACATTGTCTTTACATCCAACCAGACTGTACATTCAACTCCCCTTAATTAGGCATGAACAAAAAATGAGTGCCTATGGAAATCTCTTTCTGAAAAGCCTCTGAAAAGGAAACTAGCTGTGTGTTCACATCCACACGCCTCTTTGGTGATACAGATGCAGAGTCTGAGAAGTCTGGACATCAGGGATTATATTATATAATAGAATGGAACCAGCATTTAGTTGTTCGTTATGATCTATCTTGTCTTGCAGTCTCTTCTGTAATTTATAGATCACCTGAACCATAAAAATAAACATTAAAACCAGTTGGTTTTGTTTGGTTGGTTTTGGGGTTTTTTTTTGTTTGTTTGTGTTTGTTTGTTCGGTTTTCCCCCCTGTTAATAAGAAACTCAGAGCATGCTCTGGAAGCAAGAATGAGCCTGAAGGAAAAACAAAGATGAGCCGTCTCAGTCAACAGGATCGAGATACATGAGGACAGCTTCTAAGACATGTTGCATCTCTGCTGATAAAAACAGATTCACATTGACAAGACGCTTCACTAGGACCCCACACACCCTACAGTCTGGCCCCCACCAACCCTTTTGCTTCATCCCAGCACATGCTGCGTCTACAGTTCATTTGCTCTCAGCAGCAGGCACTCAAGAGGATCTGGCCCAAATTATGGTAACTACACAGAGTATTAAAACCACTTTTTGAAACATAGGCTAAGTAAATAAATAAAACAAACAACTCTCTCAATTTGTTATTTTCTAGGCTGTATTAAACAGCAAGAAACTGGATAGGCTATTCTTTAATGCATTCTGATTTCCTTCAATACATAAGAATTTAACATGGAAAATTAACTACGAAAGACTGTTAAGTTCTTGTCAACTTGTTATATTCCTACTTCTTTTCATCACCAACAAAATAAAGCAGAAGTAACTAGAAACCCAGGGATTTACATTCTCTTACTCTAGTCACTGTATTTTTGTAGTCATCAGCTTCACTGAAATAATGAGTAAGTAGCACAATAAATAAAGCCAACTATAAATAAAGCATAGGCCTCGTCCTTGGTGAAAGTTATATAAAAAGCTGGAGTCTTGCTTTCCAGAGGCTGCCCACTGAAACTTAATTACACACTCAAATTTTAACTTAAAAGCTGCCCCTGACTCAATTCCATTTGCAAAGAAAGCCTCAGAGCAACCTTATGCTGAACGTGATGGTACTTTTAATGAACACAGTCAGCCCCTTTGGGGAAAATGGAGAATAAAGCTCAAATTAAGAAAATTCATCGATTTCTAGCACAGCTGCACCACAATGGGAACAGAGGCACCACTCAGCCCAGGCTTCCTGACGCTGGGCTGTTCTCAGCAGCATTAACCCAAGGGCAGCTGGGGAAGAACCCAGAGGGGCTCCTTGCAGAGCTGCCCCATGGGGTATGTCCCATTCCTTCTGATCCCCTCAGAGTCTTAGTGCCAGTTGCTGAGTTGCAGTACCAGAGCAGAGAGAGCCGATCTTATGCTATGTCACAACATGACTGCTCTCAGGCTGTGGCTCAAAGATGCACCTAGGCCAATGGAACAGGCTAGAAGAGAAGGCTCCAAAGACCTTATTGCGGCCTTTCAGTACTTAAAAGTGGCCTGTAAGAAAGTTGGGGACAGTCTTTTTAGCAGGACCTGTTGAGACAGGATAAGAGGTAATAGTTTTAAGCTAAGAGGGGAGATTCAGACTAGATAGAAGGAAGACGTTCTTTTTTACACTAAGGGTGGTGAAAACCTGGCCCAGGTTTCCCAGAGAGGTGGTAGAAGCCCCATCCCTAGAAACATTCCAGGTGAGGTTGGCTGGGGCTCTGAGCAGCCTGCTCTAGCTGCAGATGTCCCTGCTCACTGCAGGAGGGTTGAAATAGATGAACCTGAAAGGTCCCTTCCAACCCAAACCATCCTATGGTTCTATGAAAGGAAAGCAGCCACACCACAGCAGACTTAAGCTACTGAGTGTGTGTATGTAAGGATTTGTTCCTTTCATTAAATCTCAAGTTCTGTTAAATGCACACTTATCAGCCAGCGATGAACAGTATAAAAGCAGAAAGGAATGTACAGCGTAGCACAGATGTCCTCACTCTGCAACTCCTTTTGCAAAGCCAGACCCAACCTGCAGATTCCCTCAGAAGCTGGAAAACGTATAGGATTCTGAACACAAAGAGTGACATGAGTATTGAGAGTTCATCAACACGTGAAGCTGTTGGAAACTTTTAAGGTCTGAGTCTTTGTTCACGGCCCAGATGAGACAGAGTTTCTGCCCATGGGCAGAAACACTGATAAATAGGTTAGACAGGTGGATTGATCAATGCATCTTTGGTGATACATTACACCAGATGAAAAGAGAAATTTGAAATCCCTCCAAATGCAAGTCACTTAGAAGGAAAAAAGGAAAAAGAAAAAAAAAAAAAAAAGGCAATAGACTCTGCTCATATGTCCAGTCTCCGAGCTGGCTGTGTGGTTTGAAAACGTATGCCCTCAGCCAAGAATTACTACTAGAGTGTAATTTGCTGAACAGTCCTTTCAATAGTGGTGCTGGCTTAAGTAGTTTCCCTCCCAACAGTTATTTTTAATCCGGACCAGTCTGCTACAGCTTGACTCATCCCACAGCTACAAAACAGTCGAACAAACATGTCTGAAGGCTGAGGAGGGCACTTGCTTCGGCCTTAATGCAGCTAGAAGAAATGATTGTAAAAAATGTCAATGTTCCCTCTGTGTTTCAATGGGAAATAAAGTGGTTGAGTTTAAATACCTTCTACAGCGGAGTAAATTAAACGATTTAACTTAAATAAATTATTGACAAAATAAACTATAGAGGTAGTGACTCTTAACTGCTTAAGTTCTGATCTGCACATGTGAGTCTGACCACTCGGTAACATTTTAAATTAATACAGTAACCGTGTGCGTATCTTTACATCAGCTTAACCCTGTCTTTAGTTTTAAATTTAGTTTGGTCCCTAAACATCAAATACTATATGAACATAAGACAAGCTGACAAATTTGATAACTAAAGTTATCTGGTTTTATTTTTTTTTTAAGTGGCATAATATGCGCCACAGACTACATCACTGCAAAAAATAAAGACCATAACCCCAAAACACTGAATATGAAACCATAAGCTATTGGAAATCCAGTATAACTGGAGTTAGGCAACAGGAATTCAAAGTCCCATAAACCACTGACCACATAACAAGCAGGGATCAATGACAACATGCTTTTACATTTCCTAGGCTGAGGACTACTGGATTCTAAATAATAATTTTTCTGTGGAAAATCCCTGGTATATCTTGTCATGGACACTCAGAGACAACTTCTGTTCCATTTCAAAGCCCACTTATTACTTTTACCCTGTAACACTATTTACTTTCTTGAATCCAAGAGAACACAAGCACGTTTGTGAGGGGATTTGGATTGAATTCAGCAATTGACTTCTGAAGTCTCATCTACAAGACTAAACACTTCCAACAAAGGCTACTTTCAGGGCATTTTCTTTCTCTCAGGAAAGAGCGTGGATGCTGTTGACTTCACGTGTAGTAGAGGTTGACACTGACTTCAAAGCACTACTACTTAAAGTAGTAACTATTAGAACATACCTTAATAGTGCCACAATTCAGTTGATACTTTTCTGTAGCACCCTCCACATTAAGCCAATAGACACTGACTCAGGATTACGATCCTGACTTTCATCAATGGTGAAAATTGGAAAGATGTTATGATAAAGAATAAACGTGTTCAGAGGTCAAAAAGCCACTGTCATTTGAAAAATTCCAGACAGAATTAAAATAAAAATGGAAATAAAGCAAGCGCTGGGTTTTGCTCCACATATTCTCAGTAGCATGAAATTTAAAACACACCTTTCAGATGACATCACTTAAATGTCAGCCTATAACTATACTATCAATGATTTATTGAAATTCCAGTGCGTAGAGAAGGACCGTGGTCTCCCCAAAGCTTCATACCATGGAGTGTACTTGTGACTTCCTACTTTGCTCATCCCCAATTTTCACCAGCCCATTATTAGGGGAAATTAAAGAAATATCCTCATTGATAATGTGTATACTACCCTGGCAGCACAGAACTCTTCAGATGTTTTATTTTGTATAATCTTGGAAGTGGATGCAAAAATACTTCAGGTACTCAAGAGTGGATACAAACACATCCCTTACAGGAGGAAGGTCAGAATTTAAGCAGAATACTTACTCTGTGCCGCTTTCAACCATTTGTGTTAGGAGGGAAATACCATCTAGGTTTATAAATTCCTGGGCAAACGTAACATCCCGTGAGTAGTTGGCTAAGTCTTTCAGTGCTTCTAACTTTGCATCCATACTTGAAGATTGGATCCTCTCGTGGAGCTGCTGTGCATTTTGAGCCTGAGAAAAAAAACACATACCAAAAAAAACCCCCACAAAACACAAAAACAAAACAACAAACAAACAAACAAACCACAACAAACAACAAAAAAAGCTTTTGTTACAATGGCAATAATGAATAAAACATTAGCGCAACAAGGCCATGTTTAATATTAACAATATTTAATGCTTCCATGCTCAGAAATAGGTAAGTAGCTCGCGTACAAACTACTTCTACAAAAGCAAATTACTTATTTATTACTTTATTATTACCTATAATTATTTGGATAGCTGAGCAATGGACAGATATCCCATTGTCTCAGGCAAAATGCAAGCAATAGAAAAGACAGCCTTTGGCTTGAAGAGCTTACATGTCACATCAATAAAAATAGAAATGAAAATAAAACAAATTGCATCAGACAATCGCAGTATAATAATGGCAGCACCTTCTCCCCCCTGTCAACACTCACTCAGTTTGCGCACTTCTCATGACCTTTAACAAAGACGACCATGTGCTGTCCTCATTAGGTTATAACAGTAGAGACCAACTTCAGGCTTTCTGCTCCTTCCTCCCCCTCTTCCTTTTGTTCACAATCAATCCAAAACCTCACATACTCCTTTATGAGGAGCAAAGGAATAATTACTTCTCACATGATGCTATGATATTATCACTCATATGTCTTTATGAAAGTTCAATACCCACATATTAATGGGCTATCTGCCCATTAATGCTTCATATACAGGATGAGATGGTGAAATCCAAAAATGAAGACTGATGATGCAAAGCTCAAGGGCTATTTAAATTATGCATATTAAATTGCTTCGCTCTTTAGCTGTACAAGTATTTTAAAATACATCTCATGGTTTCTATGTGATGCTTTCACTTACCTGAACACAATACCCAAAAGCTTCAGTTAATAGCTAGCCAGCCAATACTTTTCTTAGAAAAATAATCCTCACTCACTCTCCTCGCAAAATTCAATTTCCTAAAATTCACTTCTTACCTGCACCGAGCGAAAGGTGAACGAGAAGCTATGTGTCACTGGGAAACCAAATTAACAATAATTTCTGCTGAGAGTTATATTCTCTTAGGTTATACTTATTCTTTCTCAGCTGGAGAAGAAAAATAGAAGAGAGGGCTGTGCTGACAGACAATCCCCTTTCTGTTCAAGTAACGAATATACTCTTAACAGAGGTGGTCATCTCTGAAGATCAAGATTCTGAGATATTAGTCGTCTTTAGCGCAAGGGAACATTTAAACACTGAGCACAGGAAATACTACCACCGTGTTGCTACAGATACAACTTCCTATCTACCTACCTTCAAATGCTTCATGAACATGAATGAAGTGTCCCAATATCCTCAAAGATCAGCAGGGTTTGTTACTTCCCATTTTCATAAAGAAAAATTAACTCATGCTTTCCAAGCAGCTTTTGGCCAGAACCTACATGGTAAGGTGTGTGTACGGAGAGGAAATATCTTCCAGTATGACTGCTGTTAACATCTTCAGTTAAGATAGTATTGAAAAGTAGTAAAATATCTTTAGTCCTGAGCGTTTCTATGCCTTAGGTATGGGGTGGTGCAGCCACAGCAATTACTTTATAGATAAAAGAGGCAGAATCCTGTCATCCAAAAGGTCCTTCCGCCACCCGCAGTTACCTACTTTGTCAAAAGCTTTAAGTTGTAATGGGGAAACAATGGCTTATACAATCTCATGCTGTGATGGCAGCATCTGTCCAAATGGTACTAAAAGAATATTCTCTCAAACTTAAGCAGCTGGTAAGTTAAAACATTTGCCAAAGCCCATGGAAGAAATAAAAATAGATCCCACTAATGTCCAATTTCCAGGATAACCACAGAATAATACCTTGGACCCTTTTCCTTCACCAGAGCGGGTCAAGGAAGTTTTGCTAAAGTACTTCTGTATCATCAGCTACAAAAATTCATAGCAACCACTATTATTACCTGAATCAGAATTTCAACAGCTAACTCCCACCTCACCAACCAACCTCCTTCACTGAGCTGTTTCTACTCCAAACTCCCCACTCTAAGACCTCAGGAAGACTCACAGGTGCGAAGCATCCTCACAATATTGCTCTTTCTCAGAACACATACAACATCTGAATCCTTGCCCACCTCAGAACAGAAACACTTCAGAAAAACCTTCAGTACCACCATGGCAGCTGTCTTCCCCTGCCTTTGGAAATGACTGCTCAAACTTAACCTTAAGCTCATGAAGATCTGTGCACATGCCTTCCTCCACCTGCCACAGTCCTGGGAAGTTACCACCCCCACTAGCCACCTACTGAAGAATACAGCTCTTCCAGCTTTCCACTGGGTCCAGTACCGAGCCCTGGAGAACACCACTTGTGACCAGCCACTAACTGTATTTAACTCCATACCCCAGCACTCTTTGGGCCCAGCCATCAAGCCAATATTTTTATCCAGAGAAGAATACACCCATCTAAACCACGAGCAGCCACCTTCTCCAGAAGAACGCTGTGGAAAACAGTGTCAAAAGCTTTATTAAAGTCCAAGTAGACAACATCCACAGCCTTTCCCTCATCCACTAAGCAGGTCACTTTGTCACAGGAGAAGATCAGTTTAGTCAAGCAGGACCTGCCTTGCATAAACCCATGCTAACTAGGCCAATGGCCAACTATGCCAATGCCCCCTCAGTTAAGCTTCTACACAGCTGTATCTTTCCTAGGTTAAACAAGTTTTCCAAGACTCCACATCCAGTAAACCTTGCTCCTTCTACTATCAGAAACTAACTGATAATGGCAGAGCAGATCTTCATTAAAGAAATATTTGTCTCAGCAAGAGCGCTGGTACGAATTTCACTGGAAACATGGCCAAAAGTAACATTGGCTGTTGTCATCACAAGTGCCTGATGGGCGAAAATATTGCTTCAGTGACTACCATGAAGCTCTCGCAAAGCCTTGTTGCCATAGCGCTCATATGTGTTTATGGAACATACAGCTCACTTTTAACTGCATTCAGAAAAATGAAACCCAGATGAAAAATGCTCCAAGCACTTCCCAGGGAGCTATTTGGATGATTTACAAATCCATCGGTGGATGGACAGGGAGCGTAGCTCATTATCACAACAGCAGAGATGGCTGCAATGTCTCTGCTCTTAGGGAAATATCATTCAGGTAAGAATAAATAAATATATAAAACCTGCCCAAGTGAGAACCATTATGAAGGAATTAACAGAAACCCAGCTGCTCAAGTAAATGAAAGGCAGTGATAACTACTCTCCTCTTTAGAAAGGAAGATGGGAAGCTTATAGAAAGGGTGCTGCTGAAACCCTGGCATTTCAAAAGGCTGTCAAGAGACATAAACTGCATATCTAGTCTTAAAATAAGGAGCTCCAAGGACAGCCAGAAAGGTTGCCCTGAGGGAGCAGCAGTGCTTAAAAGGCACAGCTTGATGAGATTGTCAGCTTAAAAAGAAAACTAATGACCTAAATCCAAGATGTGCCTTGCTTAGAGACTCAAATAGCCATTTGGAGGTTAGGAATCCCAAGATCATCCTAACAAGGGATTCCACAGATGAAATTATCATTTCTTTGCCACCGAATACTTTGTGTAAACTTTCAAAGCCACCTATTACCCAGCTGTACGCGGGGTTTCTGTACAGCATACAAAGTACAGCAAGCAAGGACAGAAGGGAGGGACAGAGATTTCAAATGTGACCGCTATCAAACATTAAAGGACTATGGAAGAAATTTGATTTAAATTCCTCTTTTGCCACTACATAATCAGTTGTGTTCATTATCTTTCGCAGAAATAAAATAAAATATGAGCATTTTGGTCTTCTCTGTAGATAACTAAGTCACATTACTCAGTGTTCTGCTAGAAAAAGAGCATAGAGACCATCAGTTACCTAACAAATAATTCTGTACTAACCAAACAGGTGAACTTCTGTTGTTTAATTTAACACTGTGGTGGTTTAAACTGGTGCCTTTTCCTGGCCTGTTACTGCCACTTGCCATACAACTGCATGTATGTCAATGGAGGAGTGGATACATCACAATTATCATGATAGGCAAACCAGACTCAACAGCCCCACCAAAGCTGACCCACCACAGTAAGTGATGAGATTCCATTTTAATTATTAGAGACATTAATTGTTAACGTTTTCACATTGATACTCCAGCACAATTTACATTTAAACCCTTGTACAAGTGTAACACACAGAGCAGTCCTATACAATCACTATACATAATTAAGGAGGCAGAAATAGAGAAGCAGGGAAATGATCAAATCTAAACATCACATATTAAATCAGCAATAAAAGCATTACAGATGCTTAGGGATATGTATTATGAAAATATGCCTAAAATAAGTTTATGCAATCAGTAGGCACTTATGAATGTTTGAGAAGCAATTTTTTCCAGTTGAAGCATTTAAAACTATCCTTTCTGCTTACTGCTCCTACATATGCCTTTAGAAACCTGAAAATATGAGATTAAACCCTTATCTATAAAACAACAAAACCCAACGCCACTTCCCAAATCTTCCTCTTGTACTATGAGCAGACAAATGTGAAAGTGGCCTCTGACTTCCACGGTGAGCGCTCCCGGTATAAAGATCCATAATAACTAACTCACAGAATCACAGACTGGTAGAGGTTGGAAGGGACCTCTGGAGATCACCTCATCCATCCACCTGCTAAAGCAGGGTCACCCAGAGCAGGTTGTCCAAGATCATGTCCAAGAGGGTTTGGAACCTCTCTGGAGAAGGAGACTCCACAACCTCTCTGGGCAGCCTGGGCCAGGCTCTGACATCCTCACAGGAAAGAAACTTTTCCTCCTGTTCAGATGGAACCTCCTGCGTTCCAGTTTGTGCCCACTGCGCCTTGTCCTCTTGTTGGGCACCACTGAAAAGAGTCTGGCCCCATCTTCTACACCCACTCTTTATGTATTGATAAGCACTGATCAGATCCCCTCTCAGTGTTTTCTTCTCCAGGCTAAACAGCCCCAGGTTTCTTGCCTTTCCTTGTTGCAGAGATGCTCCAGTCCCCTAATTCATCACTGCATGATAAACAATCACAATCATAGGCTAGACTTGCAAATACTTATGCATTTACTAAACTTGAAGAACATTAAGACAGTTGAGCACACTTTAAAACAACTGTATATGAAAGACTATAGACCAGAACCCCAAGTCTTTACTCAAAGCTAAGAGGATACAGATGTATAAGTAGAAATAGATTAAAAACTCTACACCTCCTTGTCTGTGTAGATCACAAATAAAAAACTACATTGCTCGTGTGTGTGAAAGCATTCAGGGAAAACACAAAGGTGACTATTGATGAACACTGAACATCCCTATTTATGTAATTGTTCTGCCTAGAAATGTTAACATGGCTGTCTACAGCAACTTAGAGGTTTGAGAACTCAACCCATCTCCAAACAGGTGATCAGATAAAAACACATGACAAAAGCAAATGATCAGGCACCATAAATACCACAATAGAAACGGTTATGCATTGACTTGATGTTTTAGAGTTCATGAGTAAGGCATGTTTAAGTGCCCAAGAAGCTGATTTAAAATAAAACAGCGAGTGGTCAATAAGCAGTTCTGTTTGAAAACCATTACATTTAAAAAAAAAAAAAAAAAAAAAAAAAAAAAAAAAAAGTTTTTTTTGTAATTTTTTTTTCCAGTTTTTTGAAA
>JAAGNO010029210.1:28446-44268 GCA_033439905.1 Ceryle rudis
CAAACCAAAAGTAAGAGACAAAACTGCTTGGGCATAGTTTTTATAACTGTACGGTATAACCAGCAAAAATAGGTCAGCTACAAAAGATAAAGAGTTCTGTGTATGACAGCCAAAACCCAGATGCGCCATTTACCAACCAAAAAAACACAAGAAAACACAATTGTAAGCCATGTGTTGACAGTCCCACATTTGTAATGTTTTCACTTCAAGGTTTCTTGCTACTTTGTACGAGAATTCCTAAATCGCTTTTCTTTCTGGTAACTTTAAACATGGTGATGCTTCAAAAAGGCATCTCTATCTGGAATAAATCAGAAGTCACCCACAGGCTCTGCAGAAACATGACCTACACATAATATTTTCTGCATATGTACAAACTTATAATTCATTTTTGAGATCAGCAAAAATATTTACTTATTAGAAGCTGTCACTGTCGATGAATAGCTCTTCTCATGTCCTAGAAAGAGGCAGCTTAAAGCAATGCAGGCTTTAACAATTAGTGGTGTAACTTCACTGAAGTGCATGGGCTTGTCCCCATGTCTGGTGTTTTACACGTTTTAATTCAGAAAGCAACAATGCCCTACTGCACATGAATGAGGGAAAGTATGTAGAAGAGGTGATGGCCTGTAGAACCATCTCCATTATCCAGTAAGCAGTGATAAACAGTGAACAATATCTAATAAAAGTCACAGACATCTGAGTAATACTGGTGACATTTAAAGCATTTCTCTCTTATTTATGTGACTCAGAGTCAGACACTTTGCATATTTCCAGTAGGGAATAAACTCCAAGTCCTCTCTGCAGTACAATCCAAAATGTTCTAGAAAGACCAACATTTTCCACCCTTATTGCAAGTTACAGGCAGCCAAAAGTCATTAAACTGCCTCTCATGCAGAACAGAAAACACTTCTCCAAAGCTGCAGGAACCTACCCACCAAAGGTCGGGGCAAAGCCTGGAAGGTTCCTCCAATTGTATCAGGACAAACTCCTTCAACAAGGCCAAGCCAGTCCTGGCTTCTTGGAAATATTCACTGTACAAGCAGAGTATAAATGCCAACAGGCAAATTCAATTGTGTCTGGCTTTATGGAAACTGTTGTGTTACAATTAGCAAAACAATCTCGCTATTTAATTTGGGTGGAGGCAAAACCCAGCAGCCAATAATTACTTCAGTTTTTCTTGTGGCAGCCTTTGAAGTGTCTGTCAGCTGGGACTTGAAAAGAGAGGAGGAAAAAAAGAAAACAAATACACACAAGCAGAAAAAGGGTAGATCCCAAAACAAACTTATGCATTGAGAAAGTTGTTGAGGGTGACAGTTAAATGAAAAAAAGGAAACTGGTCTGCTAATAAATAAATAAATAAAATTAACAAAAAAAGCAGCACTATGAGTAATTGCTCAATAGCTGTCTGGCTAAATTTAGTCTTTCTAAACACTTAATTGTGCCTGAATTCCTTTTATTTCTTCAGTGGGGGTAAGAATTACAGCAAGAGAAAAGTTAGGTTCATGTCTCAGCTGTATTTAGAAGATCCTGAACAACTGTAAAATGCAAAACAAAACCAAAAGTTCTCAAGAGTAAGACAAAGTAAACTTCTAACAAGGTAACCAAGAAGCATCTATGTCTTGGCAGCTAAGCTCAGGTCTATCTAGCTCAAAATCCACTGGGGCTAGGGAATCTGCATGAGGACTTCAGCAGGTCTTGAATAGGGCCCGTTTCCCATTGCTTAGAAATTTGTACCTGTGCCTCACTAACGTGTGCACTCTTCCAAACAAGTTGGTCTTTTTTTTTTTTCTTCCTAATTTCAGTGATTTGAGCAATTCTATCAGTTATGCTTGGAATGAATGTAATAGTTGGTCATGTTTAAATAAGCATGTCCCATTTATTTAGACTAGACATTCCATTTTTATTACAGCTACAGCCATTTCATTATTGCAGTGAAACCACTGCATCACTTTGTGAAGCACCTCTTGCCACATTATCTGGGGACCAAAAAAAAAACAAAAACAAAAACAAAAAACCAACCCCAAGCAAACAGTAAATAAGCAACATAAATACCGAACTGGAAAAGGACAAGACAGCAGGTGGGAAAGAGTAACAAAAATTACACAGTCACTGAAACTTACTTCTACCTGATCAGCCAAAGAGAGAAGTGACAGGCACTGAAGGTCTCCTCAGACTTCAAAGAGCCCTTTATGTTTTACATATTTCAATTTCCTGTACACTCCTAGTCAGCAGAATACTAAATATGCAACAAAGACCAAAGCTGAAGGGCTCAGCACTGAAGTCTCAAGGCCCTGGCACATTCAAACTTTTATTTGCCTTTCCAAACAGAAGAAACCAGTGCAAGAGAAATAAACAAAAAAAAAAATGAAAACAACACCAAGAAAATTCAAACATTAAACCAGGTCTCCAAGCACCTACCCTCTCATTGGTATCATATTATGGAAAATACTTGATATTTTTATATATTTTTATTTAAAATAAATTGCTGTGGCAAACATTTTGATAGGCTACGCAAGAACTGATTTGAATGATTTACCTACCTTCTCTGTGATGTAGAAATTAGAGCTATCAGCATGCTGCAGTGCAAACTGATCATGATTTGCAAGGGACCACCTTAGAAATATGAAAATAAATCAATGACAAAATGAAATCTTAAAAACTCTAGCAGTACCCTTTACATAATTTTACTATGATCAAACAAGTGTCTCTCATTCCCATGTATTTCTCACACTTTTCCATAGCTTTCAATGATGAGTCCCACAATTTCACATAAAAGCATGCTTACACCAGGAAAATGTCACTACAACTACATCCCATAAATGAGATTTTCCCTTTGCATATCTGAAACAAAGCCGTAAACTTGGCCATGGTCAAGAAACTACATAATACTTTAGACGTACATGGACTACATAGACAAATACTTTGGGGGGCGGGAAGAGAAACTTCTTTGTCACTAGTGTCACTTCAGTGCTCCAGAAATAAATTGATAACAATCTGATATTCATTCCAGATCTATAAAAAGTAGCAAGCATATTTTTTGCATGCAGTAAGCAAAATATGAAAAGAGGCCCCAAAAAATATACAGTACCAGCATTTTCTGCTAACTTCTACAATGCTCAATGTACACAGTATTCAGTTGATATACTGCACTACACATAAAATACCACCTTTTTAACTCAGCAGCAATGTGATGAATGTAAATTAGTTTATCCTGTGCGGTAGCACTTGCTTAGAACAGCATTTTTGTTCCCAAATATTACCATATTAAAAACAAAAGCAAGATATTTCTCTTAGCCAATTATTAGCTCATCTTGCAGAACTTGTGATTAATGTGTCATGTGAGAAGTCACTTCAACTGGGAACAGCTCACAGTGGCCACTAGATCCAGGGCTCAAAACTCCAAGCCATGGTCAGTGTTTTACTTCCTTATCCCATGACTCGTAGGGACCACAAGTGTAAAATGAGTGTTTAAAATGCATCTCTGCACAGAAAGGCAATGAACAGTATAAACAAGAGTCACGCACATGATGGAGCTGCTGTTAGGATCCTCATCTTGCAAGTAATTGATCCACAATAAGCTGGGAAGTCAAAATCTGAAGGTAACTACAAGGTTTAAGAAACTAATGCCTAGTTATACAGAGTAGATTTTCTTCAGAAAAATTATCTCATGGTTAGTTTAGTAACTCAAAAAATATAGTACCTAGTATGTACTATATGGCATAACTTACCCATCGCAGACTTCTTTTATTATTGAGGACAGTGGCTTTTTCTGGTTAAGGGAAAAAGAAAGGAAAAAAAAAAAGCATCACTGAATTGGAACAGCCCTGAACTCTTAAAATATGATTCCAAAGCCACTGACTGCAAAGACGACAAGTTAGCAGCATTTAATTTTCTATTTAATATCAAGCTTCATAAGAACCCACAAATTTTCTGCTGTTTGGTCTGATAATCTATGAAGCCAGCATATGCCTGATGACATTATCAGTCCCTTTTGTCAGTATTAGCCCATACAGCATCAACTCAGCTTCTCAAGTGAGAAATCTAAAGGTCTTTTGTGTATTCTGCATCTCATTACCCAGCAGTAACAGCAGATTTAGATATCACCACGAGCATTTTCCAGGAATGACATCTGAACCAAGACAACATTCGGTAGTTTTTAAACTTTCTTTTGTGCCTCTCACATTTGGTCATATGATGACAGTAATCCTCTCTCTCAAACACACATCTGCAGGTTCCCCTCTGATAAAAAACCATCTGGAAGGTGTTTAAGATCCCAGATGTATCAGTTCTGCTTTATTGTCTACATCTCTCAGCACAACCATTTGGATGGGGTGAAAACAGCTCTGTGGCTTTGGGTCCCAAAATAGAAGGAACAGTCTAGTCTGTTGATGTTGCAACACCCTGAACACATTGTTATAAGCACAGGGTGCACGCACAGGTGTTTTTAGAAGATTGCTGGCTAAAAGAAAAGGCTTTTTTTATAGCCCAAAACATAAATGAAGTTGCATAGGTAAAAGAAACAGACCAACTATCATGGGTTGGGTGACTACCGAGTCTTTTTTGTGCAATATCGGGTGAACACACAATGTCACACAGATCTCTTGCTTTGTGAAAGATTCCCCAAATCACTCAAATCCAGCACAGGACCCCCTCTCTACTTACTTCCAATAATCAGTTCACTGAATGCTTAAACAACAAACAAAAGCCACAAAATACACAAAAACCCAGCATGAGACCACCCATAAACCAACACTCTTGTCAAAACAAGCTCTACATTTATATACGTATTTGTGTTTTTGTACATAAAACAAGTCTTAACGTCGATAGGAAACTGAGGACGCTAAAAATTAACTCAGTAGCAGGATGCATTATGCAGAAGGAGAGTTATTTTTTTCCTTTGGATTGTTTTTTTGAACTGCATCACTGCACAGAGAAAGCCAGAGATGGGTCTCCCTGGTCAGGTCAGGATTTTTTTATTTAAAGTCAACTAAGCCAGTTTATAAACAGGCAAAAAGCACAACCCAAGTTCATTCTAATCAAATATGAATGAAAGCATCTGCTGAAAAGATGCTGTTCCCCCCCTGCCATACTGTCTCACTCCTGGGTTCTATCCCAGCATCCCCCCCGCCATACTGTCTCAGTCCTGGGTTCTATCCTTCCTCTTTCTACTATTTTCACATAACCACTCAGACCAGCCACACCAGGGAAACTCGATCAAACCAAAAATTGGCCCAGGAAAAAAAGAAATAGTTTTCTTCTGCCTTGCTATGTGCCTAAAATGACCAGTAAATACCAGCACATGGAAGAGAAGGCCAGTAGTATGAAGCTGGTCCCTGCCACAGCAGCCAATTTTGTCCTTTCTCACAGCAGCTTCCCTGTTGTGCTGGATCAGCTGCCTGGGTAGCCACCACCAGGCAGCAAAGCAGATCAGGCAGATCACACAAGAGAGTTTTTTTTCTTCCCCATGATTTTTCAGCCTGATCAGGTTCTGAGTCTGGATTACCACATCACTTGTGTGCAGCAGCTTTTACCTGCCGTCCTCCTCCCCAAGAGGTCTGTAGCTTCTCAATCTTGTGAAAGCAATCCCCGTTTCCAACCACTCTATCCCTCCCGAAAAACCTAAACCCCAGTTTTCAAAAGGAACAGAGGGAAGGGGGAGGAGAACAGGTTTGTCTGGAGTGGGATAACACCAGTTTGCCATCCAGTATACATGTGCCAGCCTGCAGGTCAGGTGCTGCTAAGGGGAGGGAACAGCTCTGCACGCTGCATCCCCTTCACTCCTCAGGGTGACCCTGTGGGTACCACTCCAGCATTTGCTTATTTTGATAAAATTTGTATCTGAGGTTTTAATTCCTTTTACTAAGTAAATTGGTGTCAGCTAATTGGATTTAAATATAGGGGAGAACAAAGATTAACTGCCTCTCCTCCCCAATATTTTTCTTAGGAACTATAGTTTCCTATGGGAAACTATCACAAAAAGCCCAAACTGGCAATAATGTAAGCACTGGGAAGGTTGGATATGATTACTTTCCAAATCATTAGTTTGGTACTTTTAAGTCCTCTACACCATCAGCTTTTACGTAATTTCTCAATCCTACTTATCTCTCGTCCCCTTTTCCAAGTCTATGCCCCCTTTGCATTATTATACAGAATCGTAGAATTGTCTAGGTTGGAAAAGAGCTTTGAAATGATCGAGTCCAACCGTTAACCCAGCACTGCCAGGTCACCATTAAGCCATATGCCTCAGCACCACATCTACATGGCTTTGAAACCCCTCCAGAGTTGGGGCATCCACCACTGCCCCGGCAGCCTGGGCCAGGCCTTGACAACCCTTTCAGGGAAGAAATTTTTCCTCACGTCCAACCTAAACCTCCCCTGGTGCAACTTGAGGCCACCTCCTCTTGTCCTATCACTTGTTCCTTGGGAGAAGAGATCGACCCCACCTGGCTCCAATCTTCTTTCAGGGAGTTGTTGAGAGCAAGAAGGTCTCTCCTGAGCCTCCTTTTCTCCGGGCTGAAAAATCCCAGGTCCCTCAGCCAGTGCTCACAAGACTTGTGCTCTAGACCCTTCACCACTGACAAGATGACATTATTAGAAAACAAAACAAAAACAAAGCCCAACCAAAACCCAAAAAGCCCAAAACACAACAACAAATCAACCTGAACCTGTAAAGGTTAAAGAAAAACAAAACAGATCTTCAGTAATAGTTACTAAAACAGCCAGCCTTCCACAGTACATCTTTGTTGTCCTGTGGCACCTACAGCACTGAAGTGACTAACTACAACTCAGTTAACAGCAAGAAGATGAAAGTTGAATTCTTCTGGGACGCAGAGCTTGCAGTTAGTCATATGATAGCACTTTACAAATTAAAAAATGTAAAATAAATACCATTTCAATCCTAACAAGCTGCTGCTCCTAATCCTCCCTTGCGCTGCACTCCCTCTATGTGCAAGATGAAATTCCTTCCCCTTCCCTACCAAGCAGATAAATTGTCACCAGCCCAGGCACTCACAGCAGCACGCAGGATGTCACCAAAAGCCAGTGAGGACTGCCATGACCCCCTCTGCAATGGCTCTGGCAGGGTCTAATACATGTGGGCTGTAGAAAGGCCCCGGCAGGCAGGCAGCAGCAGGCTCTCCTGCCACCCTGCCCGCATACAGCCAGGTCTCCACATCCGCAAAACCCTCACTCGCTCCAGCAGTTACGGGTGGGTGAGCAACCAGCTCCTGTGGCCCCTTCCAGCCAGCTCCAGCTGCCTCCAGAATTCCTGTGCAGTCCTGCCACTGAAGACTGTAAGAGATGCATCTATGCTTAGGTGACAGTGACAGGACATGACACTTGAGTACACATACAGGAATGCAGCATATTTGGCTGATGTCAAAGAGAATGGACTTGATGTTTTTGTTCTTTTAATCTTCATAAAATCATGTTTACAGAAATTTACATAATATCTTTGCTGCATTTACAATTTTGGAAAGTCAAACACACCTTATTAGTCAAGATACTTCAAATAATTACTTACAATCAAACAGTCCAAAAACATTTCAGAAGTCTTATCATCATCGAAATGTGCATTTTGCTCTAGTGCAATTTAGTTTTGGGGTTTTTGCCTTTATGTTCTTCCCTACACTAAGAAAACTGAAGTGTGTTTTTACATATGCTGAGATGCTCACTTAAAGCTCAAGGAAGATCAAACTGTAGCTTTCACGCACGAAATACAACAAATCAAAGTAAATCTCATGCTCCCTAAAGGAAATAGCCCCTTCAGCTAACACATCAGAGCCCTCTGTGCCAAACACATCAGTTAGTATAAACATATTTTCCTAGGGTAGGTATGACATCTATACCTGAAATCCAGGGGGAAATAATAATGGGACATTATGGCCTCGTGACTTACTGATCTGCACACTTGGGGAGAATCCTGCCATTGACACCAATCACAGGCAGCCCTAGAGCTGGCAAGAAATTACATGCTTAATAAAGCTTTAGCTGCAATGACCGGTTAGCAGAGGTGCCCAAGATGCTGGCTAAGTGCAGCCCTGATGACTTCACCATGCAGAAATACTTTGTCAACTCTTCTGTGCTTACCTGCACATGCCTTAGGTCACATCTCTAGGTTTTGTGTGCCAAGACACGCACAGATCCCCTACTTAGTCTTCCTATGTACCTGCCCTTGCTGCTTGTGCAGTATTTTGTAGTACTTCTAAAGTAACCTGCAGAACACAGACTGAGATTTCACACTCCAAATTTCCTCACCAGTTTCACTCTTTCAAGCCTATACCTTGGGCTCCCCACTGAAGTAAGCAGTCACCAGGAAGCACAAAGTATGGAAGAGTGTAGGCTGGATAAATACAAGCTACTGTTTTGTCCCAGGGAAATCAGAGGATAAGCAAAAGAAAGCTAAAAGCATTGAACACACTACTGCTGATCAAGCCCAAGGTCCAGTTCAAGCCACCAGAACACTAACCTGGGTTTAATGCACTTCCAACTCAAATAGCAAGTGTATCTATGTGCATATGTGAACTGTGAAGAGGACAGAAGCCTGAATCTGGGTAGAAACCACTGTCATATGAGCTGTTCAAAAATACCTCCTTTGATTGTGCTGTACCAGGGGATTGTAGACAGGTTTTTTTTAGGCCAAGGTTGACTATCTTTTCAATGACTAGCAGAGATTAATTGCTTTTTTTTTTCCTGGTTTGGTTTTCGGATAATGACTGAGATATCGTTTTCCCTGGCTGACGCCTTTTAATCACACAGGTAACAAGAAAACCCTTAACCCTTGCTGTCATTCAGCCTGTAACAGAAAACCAGTAAATGGAACACATCTGTTAGTGGAAAACATTCAGCATTAAAAAAAAAAAAAAAAAAAGTTCTGTTGCTGATCTCTGCATCTGTCAAAAAACAGAATCTCAAGGCAGCGAATACACCATTCTGTCTATAATTGATGGCATCATTCTACTAACTAAACTTTTAGTGCAAAACTCATTTTTATGGCTATTAAAAAACAGAAAACTGCCTCTTTTCACCACCAGTGGAGGCTTCATGTATTACTGTCATACACCAGGGGCTACAGAAACAGAAGCAGGGCTGCCTGTTAGCAAACAGCAGATCCCAGGACGCCTGTGTCCCTGACTTACTACTTCACTACTGGTTTCTCCTGATGTAAGAGGCAAGGTCTTCTCCTGTAAGGGGGAGGTACCAGACAGCTTTGGGCTTCAGCCCCCTCAACCTGCTCTGAACTGCTTTGGGAATTAACTCTATCCATTGACTACAATGTATTAATGAGATCAGACTTGTTAATTAGGCATCACGTACCTGTAAAAGATAGAAAAGAGGACTTCTCCAACTCAAGGGAGCAGCAGAGGGAGTGAATACCTGAAGAATGAGGTCACCCCAATACCACAGTAACAGAAACCATAAAACCCAGCCAAGGCCAGGTCAACACCACACAGTTCTGTCGATGCAGCAACACAAACCAAAGCAGGAAACATTTGTAGCCCAGAGGCGAGAGGCAAAACCCTCAACAAGTACAGCCTGCTGATGGCAGAGCTTTTCCTGGCTCAGTTCACAGCCTTAAGGTGGCACTTTTAACATGTCAGTAGAAGCACTTCGGTATAAATAGGGGTTCTGCAGAGCATGACAGACCTGAGGAAACCCGGGTATCCATGTCCTCTTCCAGTTGACTCTGAGCTGCAGCTTCCTCTGTTACTCCCTTCCCTCCCCCAAAGACATTGTCACTCTTAAATCTGCATTTCACCAGATCTAAGCAGCACTGCCTCACACATCATGTGTTTAGGATGTTAAAATGACTGTACAACAAGGAAGCAGTGAAACTCAACATTATTAGGAAAAGAAAACAAAACAAGAAACCACAGAATTTTACAGAAACTTCCGTAAAAGCTGTAGTGTCCTAACAAGCCATAACATTCCCCATTTCCGCAAGTACGTTGCAAATAGGGACATCAAAAACTCCCAGTCAAGAGTACTGAAGAGTTATAAAACACCTACTGACCCACAGCTGCAGACTGCGGCACATTTGCGCACAACATCCTTGCACCACGTATTTAGAATCAGTTAAAATACAAAGCAGGGCTTTAATATGTGGCTCTTGACACAACCACTTTATTAGGTGGCTTGGGGTTTGTTTTTGTTTTTGAATTCAGGTTTGAAAACTGAATAAAGAACCCTCAAACCCACAGCTCACGACTGACGCACTGCTGGCCTATCAGAGGAGAAAAAAGTCTCTCCGTGAAGGCATAAAACATTTATATCATGTGGTTTTTAGTATTATTCTCTTTTGTAATACAATTTTGGCATTCTGTAAGAATATAATTGAATCATAAAGTGCACCTGCATTCTCCACCTGGCCAGAATGTGAACGAAGTACCTCATAATTAATTAATTGGTGTGAAATTTATCACTACACATTTCCTTTAAATACAGCTGAATTAACCTGAAACTCTTGCTGTTGCTTAGAAGTTTTTGCAGATGCAACCATCTCACAGTCATGTCCAGCCTTCATCTTGAAAATGCCATTGGCTGCAGGCAGCAAAATTCAGGCTCCAGTGGGGAGATTCTGACTAGTGCTATAGGGCTAACAAAATCATGAGCCAGAAACCAAGCAAACAAAAAACAACCAAAAGAAAGGAAAGAATTAACAAAGTGTTTCATTTCTTCCCTAAAATATTATTTCCTCAACATCCTTTCTGTTGGAGATCAGGAATGCTGGCACACTATTTCTGCAGGAGCTCAGATGTCTCCTCGCTCTACTTCCACTTGTATAAAAAAAAAAAAATCCAAAAAATTATCTTTTCACTGCATTTAATCAGTGTTTCCTAACACAGAAGATAGCACCAAGTATAAAGCACAAATAGCATCTTTTAGACTGTAATTCACTAAACCAAAATAATTATAAAAATATTGAATGTTTTCATTAAGTTTCTATGCTTGTTAGTATCTGCTTTAGGAACAAGTTTCACCTTCAGTCAGCTGAAATACTGACAGGTACAACAAGGAGCAAAGAAACTCATTAAACTATTGTTAGCATCTGTTTAACACCTAAAAGTTGCTTCTAAGCAAGCCCTGCCTTCAGCAAACTGGCCTAAACTAGTCAAATGTTTTTCAGTCTTGGTGAAAAGGCAGCCACCTTTTGGCTCATCTGTTTTTGGGTCAGGTTCCCCATCAGCAGTGACCAAGGTCTTCAGAATGGCTGAGATCCAGACGCAGTGGCCAGCCTCAAGCACTACCTCCCTTCTCCAACCTGCCAGGAAGGAGCTGCTGCCAGTAAATCCAGGCAGGGAGCACTTTCAAAGTCAGTGTGAGATTATTTTTCCCTCCTCTATGAGATGCTTCCAAGTCCTCTATCCTCAAAGAGCTTTGATCTTGTCAGATGCTAAAGGCACTAACATTTCCCCGAACTACTTCAAGTTCGTGGTGTGCAATAACACTGGAAATCTTCAGAATATTCACACTTAAAAACATCAGTAGCTCTGGCTACTGAATACAACTACACTTTTCAGGCAAGAGCTCATATAATTTGACAGGTTTAAGGGAAGGAGGCATGAGCCTCTTCCCTTCCTTCATCCCTTCAGCACTAAACCCCTTGATTTTGAGGGAGTCAGACTTTGAAGCCAGAACCAAGCACAGGGAGTGACATGTCACAAGACATCAATAACCCTTTTCTAGCCCTTTTCTTCCTCACCACTTGAACAATACTGGTGCCCAGTAATATTGTGTGCATTTAGACTGGCGATGCTTGGTTTCTATCAGTACACTGCTAGTACTTGTGATGGCACTTGCAGACACTGCAGCTATTCTTAGTCCACATGCATGGCAGAAGTGATGCAACACTTCCTTTTCTCTAATTAAGCATGTCACAATCCCTTTCAAACTACAGTTCTCACCACAGTATGAGAAACACTACACTAAATCAATTAGCAGTTCCCAAGTCTGCAGATTTAGGTCTGAAACCCAAGGCAATTTGCAAGTTCCCTTAAAAAATATAAATAATAATAATAAAATAATATAAAATAAAATCTTACTGGTTCCCTTTTAATATGCACTGAAATATGCTGACAACAACAAAAATAAACAAAAAACCCCAAACAAAACAATTAACATGACATTTCTAGCATACACTGGCAGAAGAGAAGATACAACTTAAAGACATTCTTAAAAGATAAACTTGCTGACTAAATCTATACCTTAGAAAAAGCACTAATATAAAGCAGCCCATGAACCATGGAACCTGGAAGATTCCATTTTCTGCTGTCTATCACTATGAACATGAAATTGTCATTTGAGATTGCTCCTGTAAATTTTGCCCACTGTACCAGTGTTGCACTTTGGAAACAAAATATAGCTTTGTGGTTTTGTTTGTTTATTATTTTGGGGTTTTGTTTGTTTGGGGGTTTTTTTATTGGCCAATATAAAGATTCATATCTGCTATTTTAACCTGTTTAACAATCGCATAGATAAAAGTAAACACAGAAGGTTTATTGGCCAAGTTTAATTACACACCGTTCTTTCTATAGGAACAGTGTTTATCTCCAAGGGTGAGGAAGTTTATCCCCAAGTTTAGAGTATCACAGAATACTTTGGATTGGAAGGCACCTTTCAAGGTCACCTAGTCCAAGCCCCCTGCAGTGAGCAGGGACATCTGCAACTAGAGCAGGTTTCTCAGAGCCCTGATCAGAAATCTGGTTTTATTACACTTTGTGCTAAAAAATGGAATAAGGTAAATAGTCATTGTCCTCAAATATCCATCTTGTGCCTCTCATGGAAGCTGCTTCCCCTGCAGCAGAAACAGTGAAGCTGAAAATCCACAGAAAAAGTATCCAGGTAACCTAAAACCAGCACTGGCTTCTGTAAAATAATCTGTTCCTTAAAAAATCCCAACAGTCAAGAATGAAGGATACGTAACAGGCACAAATTAAAGCAGGCAAATTTCCATCTGAACACAAGGAATAACATCCTCTTAGGAAATGGCTATTTCTGGCACAAATAAAGAGAGGACAGGACAGAGTACCCAGCATGCCGGTTCACCTATATAGAGCCCATGCAGCCCTACTCCTCTTCCAGAATAACCATTGAGAAGACTGAGAGAAGACAGCAGGCAGACAGCCTTTTACCCAGGCTGCACCCCTAAGTCATCCACAAAAACATCCCAATGTAAATTCAGACACCAACCTATTTCCATTCGTCTCCTTCCATGATGGGAAGACTTAAACATGGAAGATGATCCCTACAACTAATCAAAACAGAGAAGAGTAATGAGAAATAAAACTAAATCTTAAAATGCCTTTCCCCTCATCCCGCCCTTCTTCATGGGCTCTACTTCCCATTTCTCTGCCTTCTCTCTGTCAGTGGTGCAGGGGACAGGGAATGGGGGTTGCGGTCAATTCACTATGTATTTTCTCTGTGGCTACTTCTTCCTCAAGGGGAGGACTCTTCACCCTCCTTCCCTGCTCCAATGAGGGGTCCCCCAACAGAGGAGAGTTCTCCACAAACTTCTCCAATGGGAGTCTTTCCCATGGGCTGAAGTTCTTCATGAACGACTCCAACATGATTCCTCCCACAGGGTGCAGTCCTTCAGGAACACAGTGCTGCAGCGTGGATCCCTTCCACAGGGTGACAGTCCTGGCAGTAAACCTGTTCCAGCATGGACTCCGCTCTCCACAGGTCCATAGGTCCTGACAGTAACCTGCTCCAGCATGGGCTTCCCACAAGGTCACAGCTACCTTCAGGCATCCAACAGCTCCAGCAAAGGGCCCTCCATAGGCTGCAGGTGGAGATTGGCTCCACAGGGACAACCTGCCTCACTATGGTCTTTGACACAGGCTGCAGTGGAATTTCTGCTCTGGCACCTGAAGGATCTCCTCCCCCTCCTCCTTCATCATCCTTGGTGGCTGCAGAGTAGTTTCTCTCACGTCTTTTTGCTCCTCACTCCAGCTGCACAGGTGTTTGGTTTCTTTTTCATAACTAGATTATCACAGATGCACTACCATTGTTGATGGGCTCAGCCTTAGCCAGTGACGGGTCCAGCTTGGAGCCACCTGTCATTGGCTCTACCAGACACAGGAGAAGCTTCTAGCAGCTTCTCATAGAAGCCACCCCTGTAGCCCCCTCACTACTGAAACCCTGCCACACAGCAACCCCAATACAAGTAATAATATCACCAGTAGGGATTTAGGGGGGGGCAGGGGTGGAGTCTAGATGTTAGTTTTCAAATTTATAGTTAAGGAAAGTGATGGAAATGAGGGGAAACCCAGACTAACAAAAACATACACACACAAAAAAAACCAAAACAAAAGAGCAACAAAAAACAAACAAGTATTCTGAGATTCACTGAATTCAGTCAAGTCCGTCTCTCAAGGAGAAAGGGGAAAAGTACATGAGCCTACCCATGCTTTAAAATCAGCTTTAATGCATGCAGGCAACAGCCAGTTGCTTCATTTACTGCAATCTACTTAGTCCAAACCTGGTTAGAGAGGGGGCACTAAATAATACGCAGTTTTGCCCTCCTTGTTGAAAGCAACTTTCCAGGAAAAAAAGCAGTTGTAAAACCCTGATGTCAAATGGGCCATTTCAATGAATGAGAAGAAGAGTTAGACACAGCGGCTGGTTCTGAAATGTACTTAATTATGTATTCATTGCACAGGCAAAGAACCTCTCTAACTCAGTGAGACTAATTTTGTATGACTAAAGTTAAAACCATCACTGATGAACCCAGGTTGACAAACCTACAAAAAAAAATAGTGGAAAGCATCAAGTAGAAAATGCCTCATGAAGTGCAAGCTGTCAGAAGTCATGAGCCTGAAGGGAAGATTTTAAATGTAAAGTTTAATAATATTTGGTGGAAAAAAATACACTTTCCAGGCCCAACACTTTCTAG
This sequence comes from Ceryle rudis, assembly GCA_033439905.1. Classification (NCBI taxonomy): domain Eukaryota; kingdom Metazoa; phylum Chordata; class Aves; order Coraciiformes; family Cerylidae; genus Ceryle; species Ceryle rudis. Next base: position 43,337 of record JAAGNO010029210.1, read on the forward strand.
TACACCTCTGTCGATCACTGTGGTTTCACAAGGACATTTCCTCACTTTGAAAATATTTTACTCTCTTCATTGCTAAGCAAAATATGCAGGTGAACTGGGATATTGTGCAACTGAATATAAATAAATGTCACCAAGCACATACAACAAGTAACCTAAAAAAAAAATCCAGATTAGAGGAAAATCTCTTATATGGTATTTATACTTCAGTATTCGTAATACCCTCAGTACCCTGAAATATAAAGAACCTGCTCATGCTGCAGTGAGGTTTTTTTGTTGTTTAAGTCATAACACAACATGTTCTTTTAAATACTGATTTTCTCACCATTAAGGGATCAGAGAGGGAGGAAACCACTTAGTAAAGCAAAGTTTTTAGGATTTTCTCAACAGATGTCAAATGGTGATTGAATGAGCAGATCCCACCCAGGATCACCTTTTCCACTGCAGCTCCTCAATTAAATAGCTGTTTTAAAGAAAACAGACTGGGAAAAAGCATTAAATGAACCAAAGGCAGAGCTGTCTTTAGAAGCATGTATCTATTAATATAGCTTGGGGATCAATATCTATCAATACAAGCGTGGGGAAGAGGCAATAGAGAGCAGCTCTGCAGAAAAGGTCTTGGGGGTGCTGGTAGATGAGAAGCTGGATAGTGAGCAGCCAGTGTGTACTTGCAGCCCAGGTGGCCAATTGCATCCTGGGCTGTATCAAAAGAAGTGTGGCCAGCAGATTGAGAGAGGTGATTCTACCACTCTACTCTCCTCTGGTGAGACCTCACCTGCAATACTGCATCCAGCTCTGGAGCCCTCAGCACAGGAAGGACATGGACCTGATGGACCGGGTCCAGAAGAGGGCCATGAAGATGATCAGGGGGCTGGAGCACCTCTCCTACGAGGACAGGCTGAGGGAGCTGGGATGGTTCAGCCTGGAGAAGAGAA
>JAAGNO010029210.1:44368-56309 GCA_033439905.1 Ceryle rudis
CCTGCTCTAGTTGAGGATGTCCCTGCTCTCAGCAGGGGGGTTGGACTAGATGATCTCTAGAGGTCCCTTCCAACCCAAACATTTCTATGTTTCTATTGCCCTGTATGTTTACAGGGCTCATTCCCACATCATTCCCATCCCTGGAAAAGGCAAATACTGTGGGTTTGTGTGTACAGATATTAGGAAGGGATGTTTAGGAAGGAATGTTTCTTTCCCATCTTCATTTCTTGTCACTACATCTGAATTTTGCACGTCAGAGAGATGAGGGGTGAGTCCCTCACACTTCATTCTCCCACTTCCCCTTGCTTCAGGAGCAGGCTGCTGTCAACCCTTTCCCTTTTAACCTTATTTTCCCTCTCCTTTCTCCTCCTCCCCATAAGCTGACATGAGGAAGCTTGCACACAACTTGACAGGCTGGGTTGAAAGCGTTCAACCCACCTTAAATCAGCACTGACCCTACATCTTGCATAACAAAGGTAAAAACAAGGTTCCAGGACAGTAAGCTAGTATTTCATATAAGGTGTAAGGTTTTTTTGGAATGTTCCTTTAAATAGTTTTGTAAATTAAATCCAATCATTTTGGTATTATTTTACTGCTGCCTGGAAGGAGAGTGCATAATATTTGTTCATTTTTGTCCCCACTGTACTTGGTAGCAAGAAGCTGCTGTTCATCATGACTAACAAGCATCTTTTCCTGAACACAGTGTGCACAGTGGTTACCATTTGTTATATAAGAAAACAGAATTGAAACATTCTTCACTCCAGAAGGCAGGAGATTTGTATCTGTCGATAATGTGCTTACTAAGAAAAAAAATTAAAAAAAAAAATTTAAAAAGTCAACAAATGAAAACAGAGAAGCTTGGGAGGTCTGGAAATTAAACTACAAAGCGTTAACTGCTTGGGAACTCCCCTTTCATCTAAAGGGGCTTTCAGAGTGCCTAAATACATACTGCTGTTATTCTGGAGAAGCTGGCTACTCAGCTTCTCCAAAGTTCATATAGGAATTTCCCAGGCATATGCCACAAAAGGGTTAACTAGAAGTGAAACTGACTGCACTGCATGCAGAAAGCAGGATCTCTTTTCAGTAAAACATTTTCAGCATGAATTCAAATTTTTCTCCTCTCCAATAGAACTTATAACGTACTTGGGTTCCCTAATACACTAGGGCCTAAAGCACATTATGAAATGCTTTTGGTACTCTAAATACCAGTTACAGAAATAATAATTATTCTGAACTGGTAGCGTGCTGTATATGATTTCAAAACGTTATGGGTAAACTGTTTAATATTAAAGAGGTTGCTTTCAATATTAATACATGTGCCACAAAAACAATTTCAGAGAAGCCCCTAACATAAAACACAGCACTTGTATAACTTGATTTGGTTTGTTCCCTGCCCTGCAACTCCCCCCTCCCAATTTCCTACAAAGAGTCTTTAATTCATCATTTTGAATTTGTTAACTTCTATACACTGACTCAAATCATTACCTGGGCCACTGCATTAGAAATAACCAGCTGAAGAGGACAACTCCTGCTATGGAACAGCAAAGATCCTCCTGCTCACAGTGCACCACAACTTAAGTTCCAAAATCTGTGCCTGCTGCAGCCATTCAGTACAATCCCCACTTGAAACACAAAGCACCAACTGAAATTTTGAAGGCTTTCCACCCAGAGGTAACAACATTACCACAATTTTACAGCTGAACAACGTAAGGCACAAAAGTGTTAAGTGGGTCACACAAGCACTAAACACCTTATTCAACCAGCTGTTTCAAGGAAAAAGCCAATCAAAAAAACCCAGCTGAACACATCAAAACCATTAAGCAGTAAGAGAGGAAGAGGGTTACACCCCTTCTAAAAATCACCTTCTACCACACACGCATTCACAGGAACATGTGTGCGTCTAAGTAAACAGGAATGCAGAGACACACAAGTGCAGAGAAGAACTTACTGATGCCAAGGGCCAGCTGTGCACTTACTTGATCTATTTCCATTAACTTGGGGAAGGCACCGGGCCATTCGATCGCCACCTTCACTATATCAGCAGGAGGGGGCATTGCGACGCTGCTGTTCTTCAGAGCCAGTACAACTGGACACTAAATACTGCAGAGAGTCTCTCTCATTCACACCTGCAGGGAGAAGGGGAAAAAAAATTAAAAAAATAAATAAATACAGCAATTCAGACAAAATTCCAGCACTGCCGCTTCCTCTCCTACATTTTGCCTGGCTGGGCAGGTGGCTGAAAACATCCGTTTGTGTATGTGCTGGAGCAGACGCACGGCATGTATCACAGAAGCAGGGCACATATCACAGAAGCAAGCACAGGACACAACACCACGACACACTGCACAGCTCGACAGTCTGTTAGAAAGATGGCTGAAGCAATGATATGTACGGTGAATAACAGGCATGCATTAGATTTAAATAGAGAAACTATTTTTAAAGGTTATTAAATACACTGGCAGGGGGAAAAGCAACAAAAGTAGAGGAATCTCTTGTTACAGTGTCACTCCTGGAGTCCCAGAGAACGTGACTGTAACAGTTAAAGCTGGTGCTCCAGAAGAAAAGAGATTGCCCAGGAAGTTATGGCCAGGAAACACGGTTTCTTTTAACTACAGCAATGATCTACTGGGTGTTCACAAATAGATCATCGCACTATAGCAACCGGGATGTCAGGAAGAAGGCAGAACACACAGCAGTTTCCACATATACATACACACACATCTCCTCACCTAACAGATCCAGAGATACCCATACATAAATACTTCTTTACAGTAAATCTCAAGACACATGAATATCAGGAGGATCCCACACCAACTAGAGCAGGCTGCGAGTTTTGGGAAAGGAAAGGAAAAGGGGAAGAACCAAACCCTCATGTTTTTCAGAATGTAAGTTCTGCACCTCTTGGATTAGCATTTGTAACTACACAACAATAACAAGCACCTTTCAAGCTGGTGTAGTGACCTTCTGAGCCAGCAAACAAAACCTCCAGCAGCTCTCTCCCAGCCCAGCGGTAGCAGGACAGCCACTGAAGTAACAAAGCTCTGCAGTTCTCAGACAGGGCAACTCAGGCACCCTCCTGAAGACCAGGAGGTACCTGTTGCCTTTGCCAAGTCCTCTGTGCAGACCGTGGCAGTGTTGGCCGTGTGCTCTGCTGAGACCTGGCAAAACACCATCATGTATGACAAAAGGCGAGAAGTTGTAGAAATCCCCAGAGGTGCAGTCCCACTTCTTCTTAGCAGAAAAGAGAAGGAAGTGGTGAAAGCATGGACATAGGCTTGCACATGCACCCTTTGAAAAAGCTACAGCAAGAGATGAGCCATCAGAATATACCAGACATCCAAAAAGCCACAAAAACAGTAAAGGAAAACAAAAAGCTCTGAACATCTCCAGTTGTTTCAACCCAGTCGTAACAACCCTCCTCCAGTTGCACCAGCATAAACTCAGATCAGTCTGACCAAAATCATGAAACCATTCCTTTTTATCATGAAATTTTGTACCTTATTGTAATTCTTATTAGTGAGAGCTCATCCACCTTTCATGTATATCACAGAATGTTTTGGGTTGGAAGGGACCTTGAAGATCATCTAATTCCAAGCCCTTCACTTCCACTGTAGACCAGATTGCTCAAAGCCCTGTCCAACCTGGTCTTGAACACATCCAGTGATGGTGCATCCACAGCTTCCCTGGGCAGCCTGTTCCAGTGTCTCACCACCCTCAGAGTGAAGAACATCTTCCCATTTCTAATTTAAATCTACCCTCTCCCAGTTTGAAGCCATTACCAATTGTCCTGTCACTACAAGCCCTTGCAAACAGTCCCTCCCCAGCCTTCTTGTAGGCCCCCTTCAGATACTGAAGTCTATAGATGACTCTACCTTTACTTTTTTTCTTGTATATCCTCTGGTCTTCTCTGAAGAGGCTCAGTCCTCCATGTTTGTAAGCCCTGCTACATTCTACATAAAGTTCTCAACAAATACCATAAAAGCAGTTCATGAACTTTAACACTTTGGTAATTTATTTCCCACAATGGCAGTTCTGATGCTGAAAGGACTGCAAATCCCCACAAAGCAAAGCACGAGGCAGTAAGACAATGGTCTAGAAATAAGACTGGATTGCAGAAAGTGCCTCTGAAGACTAAACAACCCGATTAAGAAACACAGTGATACTGTCTACATTCGGTAGGTGCTACAGGGACACAAATAAAGCATGTGACTAGCTTGCTGGTTGTTGAGAACTGTGAGATACTCGCTTTTGGCTGTCATTTCCCCACAGAGTCTGAACAGACACAAGGTCCCCACCATTTCTCCCCCGACACCTCATGCTCCTGCCATCTGCATCTCCCCCAAGTGCTCCCCTCACTGTGCACTGACCAAACAGCAAAAAAGGGATTTTCGGTCATTTGGATTTTACCATGTTTAAGTCAAACAGCTTCCCAGAGGTGGCACAACGTGGAGACCTGGGACTCATTGGCTGCAATGAGCTGTTAAATCCACCTCAACAGACAAACAACACTGAGACCTTGGTGCCTTTTTGCTCCCATACTCAGAGTGATGGCACTTCCCTCCTCCTCAGAGGAACACTCCTCAGTAGTCTCAGCCCAGTGACATCTTCATATTAAACAGTCTGGAGATCGTTGACCCAGTGCCTGACTGACAGGCATTCCCTGGCACAGCATCACATCCCTGGCAGGATGAGTGCTGGAAACCCCAGTCAGAGCCAGAGTTAACTGGCCCCAACACAAAAAGAGCAGCAGCAGCTCCTGCCAGACAAACCTGACTGAAGGTACCTTCAGATGAGTAAATTGTTGTTTTCAACAGTTTTATTTTCCCATCATCTGTAGGCCACATATCGGGGGGGAGACCTATAAAGACCACTCTTTTGACTGGGAAGACAGGGAAGCAACTGGGAGAGCACTGTCAACCTCTCACCATAAGAGGCCAAGGGAAGTTAACTCCCTAGCAGGTTATCCATCTCCAAAGCTCATGGTGAATGCTGGATGAAAAACACTGATTCATAACCATTGGCCACAACTATGAAGGCAAAACAACATCACAAAGCAATAAGCTTGCAGAAGACATCCACCCTCACATATAAATGTGGGCATTAACCCTCATTTTGCTTTAGACAGTTGTGACATCTTAAGGAGTCACACAGGAAGAAAGCATACGATTTAAAAAAGAAGAGTCAAGGAAAGTTGACAGAAAGTTAATCAAATTCAGCTACAGAAAATAAGCCTTTGCGTTCCCAAGCAAGGTGCAGGAGAAGTCTGCCACAGCATTCAGAAGACGGTTCCAATGTGACTAGTTTTAATGCAGGTTAGCACATATCTCCTACATAATTACAATTATTAATAGACATATGCTTATACAGTCATAAAACACAAAGCAAAGTGACAGATCTTTAACTAATACAACTGGGTGTAGCTCCACTTCTCCCACCAGAAGAGGACCAACTTGGAGACATCAGTGTAGTCTGAATGATGAAAAGCATACATGAAGTAGTTACTACAAATTTATTTCTGTTTCTCAGTGGACATGCTAGTCAAATGTGCTGACTTTATTTTTACTAGTTTATACTCTTATATACTCTGTTCTACTCCACAGCAATGCCAGAATTCTTTTTTTCTTTTTAAGCTAAAATAGATGTTTACCTGTCATTATAAAATCAAGATCACAAAAAAAATTTTCTGCAATCTACAGTGCTGACAATTACAAATTACCTACTATTTATTCCAGCACTACACAGCACATTAAGACACTGCCCAGTAAAAGAAAGAAGGCATAATCCCTGGCGTGAAACACTTCCAATTTAGTAAGCAATTTTCACAATGTGAACGAAGAACTAGAACTGATTTCAACTGCTTTTTATTATGCCAGCAGCAGTCAAGAAGTGAAAGGGATACGGACATTACTAAAGAGTCTAGTTAGAGAGTTTTCTCTAGTGCAATTCCTTTTTCTTTCCCAGTGGGATCTGAGAAGCACCAACACAAGAAACAGCTTTGCAAGTCGTTTTTATGATGTTCATTTTTGAGACAGAATCTGAAGGCAACAGGACACATGTGCAGGCACAAGTGTATGAAGGGGAGGTGGGAGTCTGAGGAAGGCTAATTCCCATTATTTTCCCTACTGCACGCCTGCAGCTGTGACCTGGAGGAGGTTTAAGCAACTTCCACATTCAGCAGCACAATACTTTAAAATTGGAGGGAAAACCTCCCACATCCAAAAATCCCTACCACTTGAGTACACATTTTATATCCATAGGGTTTTTCAGAACTAGGACAGGTTAGTTAGTCCGTTAAAGTGCAAATTCTGCGAGTTGTTATTAGTACCACATGCAGTGTATTCCTGGATCTCAGCCACACTATGCAGTGCTTCCAGTAGTCTGCTAAATCAGAGTAATCAACACTCAAGTTGGAAATCAAAGTATTTTAAATTTAATGCAAAAATACATCAGCACAGACACGCAAGCTCTCTATTTACCCGCCTGGCTCTGAGGGATTAATTCAGCAGTAAAACGTAGTGCACTTTCTCCTTCTACCTATGCACTGCATGTGGAAAACAGGGTTTTATTAGCATATCAAGTTTTCAGTAGAACTTTTGTTTGTTTGTTTTTAAGCTTGCTTTGCAATTTCTTTGGCACTTTCTATACAAGGATCTTGAAGTGCTTTGAATAATTTAGAAGCTCTCAGATCACATCTCTCAAGAAATAAACTCTATTCTTACTCTACAGACAGGAGAAAAAAAAATGCAGGCTAATAGGAGGTATGTGACTGGCAGTTCCAGCCATACATGAAAACAGCAGCCTACAACAGCTCGTTTCTTCTTTTATGGAAAAAGTCTTCCAAAAGCATGCCAGGTCATTTCATGAACAGCTCGAGTAATGAAGTTAATGATTAAAAGCAATGTGCATCTGAGATTTTAATAAAACAAAGGATGTGTTTCTCCTTGCTGGACAAAAGGCAGCATCTACAGGAATCACCTGGAGCTGGCACAGATCCCCCAGCAGGCAGGTTTTCTCACAGGATTTCTTCCAGGCAAAACAAGGCGAAGGAAAGGGAGGACAATAACAGCAGAAGGCAAGACACAGCCAGTGAGCCCTGGCTGGCTGCACCGGGAGCTGCAGCAGGAGCAGAGACACACAGGTCCATCCGCTCAGGACCTTATGTAAGTAACCGCTTCTTGTCAAACCTCATCATCTTCCTCTGCTTGGCTCCCACTGCCCCAGCAAACAGAAACTAAGTGGCAAGTTCAGCTGGAAGGTCCCTCAGGGATTGAGTCTGATTAACGATTTTAGAAAGATAATCTAACACTGGATTAATATCCCTCAGGAGAGTTATTTTTGGAACTAAACTGCATGACTGAACAGCCAAGTTGAAGGAGCTGTAAACACACTCTGCCATCTCTGCAAGAAATAGAAACAGGGCACAGAAGCCAGTGGGCTGGATGTACACTTGGTGTGCATAAAAAGGTTTTCATGCTGCCTTTTTCTCTTTTCTTACATGTCTGGTACTATTCACCCCTGAACTAGACAGGAGTCAAAGGCCCAGCAGACCCATGTCAATACAATCTGCAGATGCTTTGCCACAAAGGGCAGCTAAATCTCAACAGAAGCTAAGAGCTTTATTATAGCAAGTGATGGAAAAGAGGAGGTGATCCTGGAGATCAGACAGCCCAGAGGGGCTGCTACCCACTCAGCAGCAGCCACCAACAACACAGGAAGGCCTGACACTAGTTGACGGACTTCCATGGGTCAGAGAAGTCCATCAGCTTCTCAATGGGAACATTTTTTTCATGCTGAACCTGTAATCTTCTGATCAATAATGCATCATTAGCCCTGGAATGCACCATTTAATGTTACAATAAAATTAACGACCTTTCAGGCTTAAATACGCCACATTTCTTCTCCAAAATATCTGGAAATCTAGTAACGGCGATTTTAGGATTAGAGGTGTGAAACAGAGAACAGGACCCAAAGCCAAACAGAAAAGATGGTAAGTATTCGTGTGATTATCACTTGTCACATTCTCACATACCCATAACCTTTCTTCACAATTTCATTCCAAGTATTTTACCTTTCCCCCAATCGTCTTGTTCCTCTCCACATTTTATGTGGTTGAGGTTTCATTATTCAATATTTCACTATTCACAAGCCCTCTTTCAAAAAAAAGTATTCTTTAATACTAGAGAGAAAAAAAAACAGGCTTTAAAGGCTGCTTGAAAAGAAAAGGTGGAAGAAAACGCAACAGACTGGATGTACTCAGAAAATAAGCAAGCAGGATGGGTGGTCTTACTTCTAAAGCACATATTGAAGCATACCAGAAAAATTCAGGTACTTATTTAAGTGGGACTCCCTACTTCTTGGAAGATCGCTCTCCTTCTGTTAAGGAACTTTTAGCTGCATTTATGTAATTCAGAAGGGAGAGGACTAAGCACATGTTTTTTATTATTCAGAGTACCTGAACCTTTGTGGCAATTTAACTAATACTCCTATCATCCAGCCAAATAATACCTTTAGTAAAAGATGCATCTTTAACATCCAAGTTCTTCAAACTAGAGACCAGGAAAGTATCAAACTCAAATATTCAAAAAATTATTCCAAGAACTAAAAATAAAAACAAGCCCCAAACAAACAAAACCAAATAAATACACAATAAACTGGCTGTCAAAGAGGTAAAGCTTCACCAAAAAGCATGGTTTTTCAAAGGTGCTGACTACCTGCCTGGCATGTGGAATTTAAAGACCATGGCAGGTGTCAAGTACAGAAAGAAAATAAAACACTACTCTGAAAAAAATGTTAGAATCTACCTAGAATTTTCACAGGCTTGCTGCTTCATTTGGGGTTGTTTCTTGTCATCAGGCTGTACTCCAGATGTTTCTAAACTGAAGCAAGCAGCAAAAAATACCCCCTAAAATTCAGCTGTATACAATTTTCTTTTCCTAACTCTCAGGGTAGTGCCACATAACCCGAGAGGTAGGAGGGAAATAATGGGAAAAAGAAGCCGCCTCAATTTCAGCCAGCGGTGCTGGTGTTCTTAAAGGATTATAAGGATAGAAGGAAAAGTTTTCAGCAATAAGAACGTTGGATGGAAGAAAAGAAAAATGAACCTGGTACTGTGACATAACTAAAATAAAGCAATGCTAAATATTACAACTCAAAATAATGAATACTAGTTGTTTGTTTGGTTTTTTTTTCTTAGGGGGTTGCTTTTTAATGCTTAAGCTTAAGCACACTCTAAAGGAGTCCAGTGTAACTTGAAATGGAATAAATTTATTAGAGGCTGGTTGAAAATACAGTGAAGAGAAACAGAAAAAGTTATCAAACGTGCTGTGACTCAGGAAAGTAATTTGTAATAGAATTCAACTAAGAGTGAAAGAAACCCACAGAAGGTCACCGTTTTCTTTAGCACCAGCATGATGTGGCTGTAGTACTTGAGGCTTTTCTGGCATTTGGAGAAATCTGGGGGCTACCGGGGACACACAAAAGAGCATCTCAAGTGAAGATTGTAATGCTTTATTGCTTCACTTCAGCAGAGGCCAAATCAAGAAAACGATGGCTGGCTACCTCCCAAAGGAGGTAACAGATACAAGAAGGTAAGCTCAAGGTAGGGAGAAATCCTCAACTTCCTGCTAGAAGCAAGATGAAGCAGCAGATTTAAAAAAAAAAAAAAAAAATCAGGAAAGAATTTTTTGCCCTGTCAATGCTTATCAGACACAGAGAGGAACTAACAGTGCAGCCAGGTGCAACAGAGGTGTGTGAATGCTGAAGGAAATAACCAAGTGAACTGTCAGCCCAGGCAGGATGTCAAAGGTTGAAACAAACAGAATTATTTTTGAAAGAAATCATTCTGCAAAGAAAGGTACTGTGGAAAAGAGAGGCACATTGATACTCTGCAGTGAATAAAGAACGTGGTGCTCACCATGCTCGTCAGAAGAGACATCGAAAGACTGGATACCATTTAAGAGTCTAATGAGGAGACAAAAGGTTTGAAGACACCAGCCTTTTGCTTCAGGCACTGATATCACTCTTCAAATATGACAAAAACCATGAGAAGGAAAAACAAAACAAACAATACCACCACCCATTAGTAATCCCGCAGCAAAAAGCAGCTTCATCTGCATCGCTGTTCCTACCAGCACTGTTTCTTATATAACTTACCAAAATCAGTGCATCAAAACTGCTACCAGTCAAAACACCCCATGGTCCTGACCTCTCAGCAGTCTCTGAATCCACCCTGTAGACTCCTAAGCTCTCTGCCAGTTCACGTCCTCTTTCCAAGAACAATTTGCCTGTAATACCTGTGGACTTCCCAGTGCTCTCTGAAGAACACACTTGGCAAAACAAGACTGAAAATGGGAAACATGGTGATGGCCACCCAGGAAAAAAAACAGAACAACCATGGCACAGTTACTATTAGAGACCCTGTCTACAGATAAAGATTGTGGAATAACTTGAGCCATTCTTCATTAGAAAGACTGTTACCTCCAAACAATATCAGTTGTTGAGACTTACCTGACATTTTAATGAACTTTATTAAACCCACTTTGGAAACAGGAATAAAGAGGTGCTAAGGAAGCAAACATGGACACAGTCACATGTCAAAAACCTACTGTGCATATTCTCATCCTTAACACCAATCCCACCCTGCTTTGCTGAGTACTGCTGTGCATCTGCAGGCCTGGAACTACTGCTCTGGGACATCCCAACCAGGTATCACACTCTTCTTCAATTCTGATAGATACCTTTTTTGGTAATTTTTTGGCCATTGTTTGTAATTCTAGAGCTGAAAGAGCTTGCATACCTCACATTTATCCAGCCAGGTCAACCATAAGATCACCATAAGGTAACATATAAGCAAAAAGGTACTGAAGATCCCAAGAACAGGGCAAACTCCAAGTTCATACAACTAGAACACACAGACTATTTTGAAGGGATGCTAGAAACCTTTCAGAAGACACTTGACTACAGGATAACAGCAGTGCCAACCCTCTGCTCACTCAGCCCCTTTCCAGGGAAAAATCTATCCTGTGTAAATCTTGGTAAACTGCATTAAATGTGACACTTGGTAACAGGAGATCTGGGTATTTTATCACAAGACCATCCTTTGCTCATCTCTGTACTGCAAAAGCAGGAGTAGATGACCCTGCTTGAGCAGATGACTTTCAGAAGTCCCCTCCAGCCTCACAGGCCACTCTATGATTCACTAAGATCAGCCACTGGCTCCAGTTTAGGAACAGCAGCTCTTCTCAGCTGGCATCCAAGAGCACTCATTCAAAAAACATCCCAGTCTTCCATAAGCTGAACTAAGATTTTAAAGGTAAAGATTAAACTTTACTTCTGGACAGGCAAACTACCATAAATTGCTTTTGTGTTCCAGTCTAATACATCATATTCAACCATTCAGCACAATTTGTGGCTGCGCCATAATTTTACTGCACACTTTATTCAATGTGAAAACCCACATGGTCCAGGGAAAAGAGGTGTGATACAAACATCATCCTTCTACTGGTTTAAGCCATGAGCTCTGTGACATTTAAAGCAGTGGAGAAGAACTGAAAAGCCTACTGTCTCTCCCTTCTAGCAGGGACAGCAGGAGAGATGACCTGTTCAGTCTGAAATTACAACCCACATGTGAACTTAAAACTCCACTGAACATAATTCATTACATTTGTTGGGACTTTTTAAAACAAAACAACAACAACAAAAAAAAAAAGCAAAAGCAGGGGGAGAGAGAACCACCTATTCAGCCACTGCAGTTAAAGTTGAAGGCAGGTGTTACGATTGCCACCTGTTTTACTATCAGAAAAAAGTGGAAATATTTCAACAAAAAAACCTGACTCATGAAAAATACTAATTTACTCAATGTTTACATCATTGTTCAGGTTAAAAGTCATTATCAATTAGAAAGTCACTTTTTTAGTATACATATTTATGTGTGTGTATATAT
>JAAGNO010029211.1:0-21366 GCA_033439905.1 Ceryle rudis
TCTCCTTCACTGTACCTGCCCTCTTAACTCTTCACCTGTGATTTCCTAGACCTATACTGTAACTTCATAACCACTTTAACTCATAATCCTTCTGCACAAAACTATTGCTTGTATTAATCTCTCATATGTTTGTTTCAGCTTGGTCTTTGTGAGGTTGAAGAGGAAGCTTGTATCACCTTAAAAGCTACTCACCAAGCCTTGTTCCCAATTCTGGAGCTTTATCTTCAAGCTGCCTGGATGATGGGCTGAATATTGCAGTGGTAGTTGGATCCTCAGCAACTCCAGATGAGGTTTGATTAACCCTTGAAGGCATATAAAATCTGCTTTACTCATGAATTTAAGATCCCTGAATACAAGCCCAGATGTTTTTCTTATTTCTTTTATATTGATGTTGTTGTTGTTGTTAAAAATGACTTACAAAAATGAGGCTAAAAAAGAAAAACATTTATAAACTACTTCTTAAGACCAAAAAATGATAAGGACTAACCAAAGTAACATATTTGTCAACTTGGTATGTCAGCCTACAACAAAAGAGAGAAAATGTACTGCATGGAAACAGTTGCTGCTCAGTCCATGTGCCATTGTGTATGTTCTTTCTCATGCCTTCACTTGTTAGGCTGCTATGAGACTGGCATTAGTATGATGCAATGATAGGGGATGGCCAGGTCCCTAGAGTTCAGAAGTCTATTTTTCCAGACTGTGCCAGCACATTTTCATCTGTTCACTTGCCATTTTTGGAAGGGAGTATTTAAGTTTGATTAGAAGACTACAGAGAACCATTTGGCCTCCATGGTTTAGGGCCAAATTCGTGCCATGTTTATAAATTTTTTATATTGTCTTCTTGAACACACGGTAACACTACTGAATTAATGGCTTTTAAGCAATTATGGATCCATTGAGGCTAATGTTCTTGCTATTTATAACTTTTGCAAACAAGAAATAAGAACCAGAGATCACGTTGAACAGACCATTTTTAGGAAAAGATTAGTATCTCATTAGAAAGCAGATTGTGCTGTTGAGTATTGGAACATTTTTGCTCTCCATCCAGATTAGGCAATCATGGAATTAATTGCTCACTAGCTATATGAGCTATTTCATTAGTTCTGAAGTCAGCTCATGAGTTGCAATGATGATGACAGTGGAAATCACTCAAGAAAAAAATGCTACATCATCATTTAAAAAAAATCAAAACAATTCAAAGCATCAAAACCCAATCTGTCTGTATTCTAGCAGCAGCTATGCAGCTCGTGTCAAAATACTCTAATATACTGAGGTACACTGGTATTGGCCATAACACCTAACAATAAAGGGAGACACTGAGACAGAAGCAAGAGGCTGCTGTCCCAAGAAATAACATCAAGAAATAAGAAACACTTTACTGACATTACAAGTTATATATTGCAACAGAAAGTGGTTTGGAAAAAAAAAAAAAAAAAGGAAATAGAGTTCATGTTACTGCATTAACAAGCTAACAGAATTTTATGCTCAGTGAGAACTAGGGGAATTATTGATTATATGTACAACAACTGAACAGTTAGTAAAAATCCAGAGGTGTCTCCCAGTCTCAGACTTAAAATCACAAGTCGACATGGGCATGTCTATCCTATTCCTGTAAATCATCCATCATTGTTACAGACAGCAAGAAAAGAACTTGCATGTTACTCACCACCATTGCAGCTGAGCTATAGATTTAATGTTTGTATAGTTTATATACAGTACCTAAATGTTATCAGTGGCTACTGGGATTTAAGAGGAAACCGAGCACTCTGCAAGAACAAAGCCCTAAATAATAATTTATATTCTGTTTGAGTAGAACCTGAAGCAGAAAGTTGATTCACATTTGCTCATTGATTGTGTTACAATGCACAAAAAAAAAAAGCAGAAATATTTTATTTCACAGCTTTTTGGTTTAACCAGAAAATTAAACAAGGATAGCAAAGCCCATTTCCTTATTTTTAATGTCTGTGATCCTTTCAAATTTTTGAAGAAATCGATCATGCCTTCCCATCCTTCAATTAAAGATTATTATTCTCTGTGGTAAAAGGAGTTAATGTTGACAATTATTTCTTTTCAGGCATGCCTGAAGCATTGCAACGGGGAAAATTCATCCCAGTGACATTTTTAAGTAGTGGATTAATGCAGTCTTAGTAGAAAACTTTTCTTTATATAGATTAAAGAAGCTGGGAACTTTTTAGTACTGACAAATATTTAAGACATTCAATTCAGCCTGAGGCATTAAAGCTAACAATTTAAGATAAAAGATTAAGCAGATAAATTTTATTCTCTTAGAATTTGCAAATTATTCACACATCAATAAATTATGTGAGGCATTTGATGAAAAAATGGAAATAATATATAGAGATGTAGGGTTTTATATATAAATACTTAAAGACTATTTTAAATTAATTAATTTGGGGGACTAAGTTTCAGCTGGTAACTCAGTTTTTTCAACTCAAATACTGGGATTGGATTAATCTGAAGACAACAAAATTTAAAGTTTCAGGGTTTCTCTTTTTTTTTCTTCTAACAGTTAACTGAATGAATTTATTGACAGCGGTGTTCTGTCACAGAATTTGATTTTGGCAAATTGATATTTTCTAACAAAGGCGTTCCGATAAACCGTTTCTCACAAACTCAAAGCCAGTGTTTAAAGGAGTAAGGCAAACTTTTAAATTACATTCAGAGTTTGCCATTCATGACCCTTAAGGACAATCAACTCTAAAGTAGCAGTGCTATTCCAATGGGTCTCAGCTGATTGGAGTAAACTCATAATAGGTACCTTTACACAGAGCTCTTTGTTCCTAGACACAGTTCAAAGTAGCAAAGAGAATGAAAGTTGCCTCTTGAGTGAGGAAATGTAGCAGAATTTGCTCAATACTGAGATAAAAAAGGCTACTTTTTCCAAAGAACTGGCACACTGCATTTGCTTAATACGGCAGGAGTGTGTCAGTAGAGCTTTTCTGCATAACCACGGTGTAAGTTAACAACCTTTATCACCAAGAACATACAGTGATAAAAAATTTAACTGTTTATAGTTAATACATATAAGTCCAAACTGAAACTTCTAGAACTTCCTGAAAAGCATCTGAAACATCCTCAAAAGCTTCAATGATTAATATACAAGCGCCTTGAATTCTATAAGAACATTTCTGTTTGTGATTTACCAATTCACTTAACCATGAACCAGACGTTTTCTGTGCACTAGGCAGTCCAAAGCCCAGACTAAATTATTCAGCTCCTTTCCATGTAACTATGCTATTTCTTACCATCTGGAAAATACAGATTAAGTACTTTACCTTTACAGATGACAACTTTACCTCAGAAAAAAGTTTCATTCTAAACAGCTGTGGGAAATGGCCACACGTATGGAGGAGAGAAGGTAAAGACACCACAATACAGAGACTGCTCAGTCTTCAGTGTTGTCAGTTTCACTCTCTCGCTAGAAATGAGATCTACTGGGTCAAGCTCACATCTGACTCTTTTCAAACCATTTTCTTAACAGTACTTTTAAGAGTACCATTTGATAAACACTTCTTCTTTGGTCTTTCTTACCTATTACTGGGACATAATGGAAAGGCAAGTCTAAACCTAGATTACGCTTTGTGGTTCTCTAATTAGAAACAGTGGCTTTGACAACATTTGAAGAAAGTGGAATTTTTAAGATCAATTACAGAGCATTAGTGAGGGGAACAAGGTTGGACTGCAGCAAGAAAGATTGGAAGAATGATTATAAAATCATCTCTGAAGTTTTCATGTTATTATGAAAAGTTTAAATTACATCCAAAATTCCCTAAGATTACATGACAAATTTACATCTTGTTTTCAGTAAAAAACTTTCCTGTAGTTCCACCTGCCTCTTCTGGTGAAAGGAGCAGGACACCTGAATGAAGGAGAACCTTGACAGATTTCTATAGCTAAAAGTCAAATTTCTATAATATATTTCAGAGATGAAATGTTGCTATTAGAGCTTCTTTCATATATGGTTGCTCCAAAGCAGAGCTTCACAGATTCATACAGAACTGATGAGCTTTGCTAAGTTACAATCATTTAATCATGGAATTGTGGAATAATTTAGGTTGAAAGAGACCTCTAGAGGTCCTCTGGCCCAGAGCAGGACTAACTTGGACATAAGTAGAATGGTAGATCAGGTTATTCAGGACCTTGTCTAGGAGAGTTTTGAGCCTCTCAAAGGAGAGAATACAAGCTGTCTTTATATTTTCCTAACACTGTCAGTCAGCTTCCTCTCTAGATCCAGCAAGCCCACTCATGGAAGTTCCTTAGGTTCAAAGGATTTAGATGATGCTTTGGAAGCATTTATTTAAAAAATGGACATATATATGCAAATTCTTCAATGACAGGTTGACATGCAGGGTTTAGGCTACAAGCTGCTGAAAGCTGTGTAGCTGCGGCTGAACAGCACTGGAGTTTCCAAATCTTACTGGTGTTACATGAACCAAAGTAAGTGGCTTCTGGCCAGCTCAGAATGAGACAGAGCTACCTTGTATATATCTGTAAAATGGACTTCATAGACTGGATATCCCTAGTGTGGCATATCTTATTTGCCTAAGGAGCCTGAAAGAACCATCTGGTCGGTTTTGATCCTCATAGTTATTGTGATAAGAAACTCATTCAGGCAATTCTGCAGCTGCAAAAAAGTGGTGAGACAGGCTGTATTTGGGAGAGAAAAAAAAGATCTCAAATGTTGCTAAATATGTTTCAGGATAATGGCCTCAATAGCACATCTGATGAGTATTTAGAATGAGTGAATGCTGACTGCCTTATCAGTGATAACACAGACAAAGGTTATGGGCATGTGCCACACATCAAACATTGATCTCACTGCCATTAATTTAAGTGAAAAATTGTCTCCATCAGCAAATGTTTTTGCACAACATCATAGCTTATTTCTTTGTCATTCCTCTTCTTTTTAGTGGGAAACTTTGACTTGTCCATGCAAGTTAGAAATCTTTGTTTCTTATAATTTATTAGTTCTCCATGCTTTGTAATTAACCTCCCAACCTTGCAGCCTGACTGCGGTGTAAATTTTTATTAATGTTTTTATAAACAATATTCTTTTTTCACCATCTGCAATTATTTTTATAGAAAATTTAGTATTGTAATATAAATATGATCCACATCACCTTCACCATATTAACCTTCTGCTGATTCTAGTTTTTACTAAAAGATTGCTCAAAGTCCATTTAAAGGGATTTTAATGCTCACTGGAATTTTCAATATATGTTGACATTGCTATTAGAAGGTGCCAGTACCAAGGTTAGCTTCTGACATAGAAGAAGAACATTTTGAAAAGATGTCAGCAACTTAGATACCACACACTGGTAAGGCCAGAGTGTGACTTTGCACAGACACTGAAAAAAAAAATAATTCTCTTATAACAGAATAGAGGCAAAGTTCTGCTGGCAGGTTCTTGAACACAAGTAGAAATGATGGGCTTCCCTAGACATGTATTTAAAAATATCAACAAATACAAGATGTGCAAAACAAGGGCAATAATTAAAACGCAGGGTAACTGCATTGTGCTCAGAAGCAACTCGAGCAAAATGTTTGGGCAGTCATTAGGGGCTTAAAAATTAATTTCTAGAGGTTGCCAGCACTGAACAGTGTGAATGCAAAGCTGGACTTTACATTTGACTCTGCCCAATTCACGCCATGGAGCTGATTAATTGACAGTGGTCAGTGCTACAAGATTGACTACAGAAGGACTATGGTAAACAGTGCAGTAACTTTGCTGAGCAGAAGTACAACCAGACAGTCCAGCTTGTTTCCAGATTACCACACACTATGATTTTGAGCTGTGGGTAAATTACACCAAAAGGATTATCATTATTATAAGTGCAAGTCTGGCAGATTTTTCTAAAGAGCCACACAAAAAATATGAATAGAGGACCATCAATAAAATTAATAAGACATGCACAAATTATAGCTATCATATATAAAAATGCACCATCACTGTAATTGTTCTGCTTACTTTAACATTTATTTTGCATAAAAAGATTCAGTCTTTGAAAAAAAAATTGAATTGATTTTTCAGTGTCTATATGCTCAATACCTACATTCATGCATTATCTATTCAATACATTAAGATGTGTTCTGCATGAAGAGACATTATATGATGGTATTGTAAACTAATATTCTATTTTCATAACATCCACTGGAAGAGGAACCCTTCATTTAGGTTTACTTGCCTTTGCCTTAAATCAACATACACAACCAACGAGGAGTACACGAGTAGTACATACTCTTACATACAATTTATGAAGCTGACATATCATCAGTGAAAACTATAAAATTATCATTTGGCACATAAATTGATCCACTAGAAATTGCAGCCCAGGGAGGAGAAGTAGCAATGTGACGTTGTGATTGCTGGGTGACGACGACACATGTAAGTGGCTGCAATCGGTATCCTGCTTAAAAGAACTCATCTTCCTCTTGGTTAAAGCCTTTGCATAACCAGGGCACACAGCAGTGAGAGTGGTTCAGTTCTTGTGGGAGGTTTTCTGAAAAATTATTTGAGGAATTATAATTTTGATAGAAAAGAAATCCTTCTGACAGCCTGCAGTATGGTAGCTCTCTTGAACTAACAGCAGGTTCAGGCAGGGTAGCAGCTTATATAGAGAGCAAGGAAAGAGGTGAACAGGACAGAGGTGAACAGGACAAAGGTGAACAGGACAATGATTAAAATATGGGCAGATAACCTGAGCACACTAACTACTTGCCTGACAAGAGCAGCAATAACTGAAGTTTCTCTACATTTCTATGGTTCTATAAACTTAGAAAGAAGTCTCACTGTGTTAATTTTGTCCAATTTTCCGTGTTTTCCCTGTACTAAGTTTCAGAAGTCCTACATAAGGCACACATAATACATGTATTTGTTCAGTGGCTTTGTATCTTTCACTAAAGCTCTGCCTCTTACAGAAATATTACCAAATAATTCACTACCTATATGGCACCTGGAATAAAAGTTACACACTTCTAGTATTGGGTGCTAGTATAGCCCATAGGAACTCAAGAGATGGTGTCTACTCTGTAGTTACACCACCTGTCTCCAAATTTCTAGATCACAAATTTGAAAGACTTACAGTAAGATTCACAAGGCAGAGCTAAGTGGCAGAGCAATAGTTATCCAGATTTATATCGGAGCCTACAAACTGTAGAGCTCCTAAAATCCTGTCAGGTCCTGATATTGAAGTTATATGCTTTTGCATAAAATTAAACCACCTGACTCATTTTCATAATGGCCTACAGCTTTGCTCTACCACAGTCTTATATATCTTTAGAAGCTAAAGTAGTTGTATATCTCAAAAGTAAAAGCAGTAAAGAACATATTTATGTCCAGACGTGAGAAGGTCTCTGCCTTTCAAAACTGCATTTAATTACTAATAAAAACATAGTGTAATCTGAATATGAGATAAAAATTTAACTGAATCACCTGATGTTGCATTTGCTAATGCACATTTCCATAGAGAGGCACAAATCTGATTTATTTGGAGAAATGTATGGCATTACTTTACATAAAATCAGAGCTAGAATAAAATATATACATTAAATATTAAATATCAAAAAGCTAAACTATAAATATTTAAGGGTCTAATATTTCTGATAACTACTTCTGAAGAAGTTTCCTTTCTTAAAGGAAAATATTTCCCAGTCATATTGTCAATGAGCTATCTCTACAGAGCTGAGTTTTAGCACTCTTGCATTAGTTTTCTTCGGCTTGGATACATGGAAATATTATGTATGACTAGCTTGAAAGTCCAGTATACACCAATAATGCTGGCCCACAATACAAAGAAGAATATTTAAAGGGGTTTGAATCTGAGCTAATAAGGGCTAGTGACTGGTGACACTTTCTGGTCCAAGAAAATAACAAATATTTAACATTTCTAATCATAAAATAACAAATATAGATTATGACTTCAATATTTTCATGTATCATGTAGAATATAACAAGACAACCCTACTTAGAATCAATTCTCAGTACTTATTTTTTCAAACCATTTTTTAACTGATTTGGAAAAGATTTTTGTCCTTTTTTCTGTGAAAGCATCATGCCATCCAGAGGCCAACTGAGCTCATTACAAGGTTTGGTTGCTACGGTTATACAAAAACCAGCCATCTTCTGGTCAACGTAAGGTTTGATCCCTATTTCATCATTAGCAAAAATAGAAGACCTGACTTTTGACTGCAATAATGTTTATGACTTCCATGACTAGCAGCATTTTCAAAATTCTCTATAGGACAGAACTGTTCAGTAAGGTAACAAACAGGAAGCTTGAGAGGAAGACTAATCCAAGCAAAGCACATTAGCAGAACAGAAGTTAGATATTAGATAACTTCAATCAATTAAAGCATTTAGCTTCCTAAAATTCCCATTTCTCTTCTCTGTTTTCTGTCCTGTGAATCCCAGTCACTGAATGCTATCAAGTAGGAGCACGATGTCCTCTCAATTTTCAGTGGCAGTAGCAGAAAGTTTATGTATAGCTTTGAAATTCCTTGAGAGTTCATTCTCAAAGAAAAAAATCTGCTGACTCACGGAATATTTTAAAGTAAAACCAAAACAAACACACAAAATCTTTTAATTTTTTTGGTTCCCAGATTATTTCTCTTTGGATCTAATATCACATATCAAAGTAAAGAGTGTAATTCTCAGATGTTATTTCCCAGCCTACAGTGCATATTCATTATAATTAGATCAGAATAGCTTCGTCTTCTACCTAGAAAAAAGACTTAAAGGTATTCTTTCTTTTACTTAAACATGAGATTAATTACGCTTTTAATTTTTTTTATAGCAAATCTTCACTTTTCCTCCAAAATAGCAGTCATACAAATGTTGACAAGATTTACGTTGCTCTACACTGCAACAAAGTCATTGCTTGCACATTATATAATTATTTTTCATATTAATAAACACCCCCACACAAAACAGAAGTGCATTATGACAAAGGTACATGAAAATCTTAAATTCATATTTCAAAGATTAAAGAACTCATGAGCTCTAAATAATTAATAGGTAAATGTAAAAATGAAAATAAAATTAATTCCATATTTCTACTCAAAATGATAATATTCAACTTGGTTCATTTTGCTTATAAACCCTGAGTAAAAATTAAAAACTTGACCACTGTGTTTGATTAATGAGTCATGTTCCCAAAATTGAAAAAGTGGTCCCCAAAGATTTTTTTGAAGATGTGAGAGAACTCGACAGAAAAAGTTATGACCATGCACTCTTCGGCTCCTACTCACAGACTTGGTCAGTCATCAGGTTGATTCTTTAACCATAGATTATGAAGTAGTTAATGATTAGCAGTAGAAGCCTAGAGTAAACCAGCAAGGACACACAGCACATTGTTTCTTTATGCTACAAGGAACGCTGGCCTATGGTATTTATTTCTCCTTGAACAAGATGGGGATACCCTTGCAATCGTAAGTCATTACAGACTTCACAAGCTATTTTCTCTAAAATATTTGAAGTTCTTCATTCTCTAGTACAGCAAGTTTTAAGCAGTGATGAAAAAGGAATTGATTCTCCTACATTAAGGTTAAAGTTTCAAGACAGAAATTTCCCAGTTTTTAAAAAGTTAGATTTGAAGAGAGAAAATATTTTGTTTCAGGTAGATAGCACTTATATTGATAGGCAGCGTACAGAGACTGTGTTACATGGTTTGTTACCCTGTGACAAGCTGATGAAAAACACAAGAAAACTTTTTATGGGTAGATGAGCATTACTGCAAACTATTTTCAGTCATTGCATTTTTTCCCTGTATGTTATTCCATGAACTGAAAGACTGTCTTGTGAAAATATCAGAATTAAGGATATCTTATAACCTAAATTTGTCTACTGTATCTATAACAAAATCAGCATTCAAGATGTGTTATGTTCAATTTTATAATACCAGTAATAATTAACCTCAATCAAGCATTATGTGTTGTAATTTACTACTAGGTTAATACTGCAGTTGTTTTAATAAAAACATAGAAAACATTTACCCCAATCACCAAAAAACAAAATTCATATTATAAAAATGCTACATCATCCTTTTTTTTCTCTGAATGCAATCAGTGGTTTTTCTATAATCCATTAGTATTCTTACTGTCCCTTACTGTACTCTTGTCGGCTTGCCTGGATGCAAAGAGAAGGCTAATACTTAAAAAAAAAGTTCCTTTTCTAAAGAAAGTTCAATTTCCTATAGTCCATGTGAAAAACAAATCTAAAGAAACACTGTTCTGAGATTAATTTAATAAAAACCTGGGATTTAAATTTACAAATACCCTAGAAGAGCAGGAATGTGTTCCTGTGTTTACTACTCTCTGGCTTATCATAGCTACTAAATTCAAACTACATTTGCTTCAGTACTCCATTCTCAGCCTTGATTCTGCAAATATCTAGTCACTGGCTTATATTTTATATTCATTTATATATTATATTCACTGGCTTAATTGTATATATACACGGAATCAAACAAAAGCAGATTTCAGTGGAATTATTCATTACATAGAAGGTTGAGGTTCTGGCTATCTATTTGTAAGTCAGAACACGAATGTTAAAAAGTGAATCAATGAGCAGTAGAAAAAAAGCACTCTGGACTTCAAATCTACTCATTTTACTATTTGGGGTTTCATCTGGACTTTGTTTCACACCCTCCAATGAGCATTTGAGTTCTCAGGCTGGTCAAATGGCCAAACCCCATCACTTTCTGTATGTGGACAAGAACAAGGTATGGGAAACTTGGGAGCTCAGAAGAAAGCATTAATAGGAGCATGGTTTAGGCATGGGATGCAGCTATCCCCCCAAAAGCTTGTTATGGATAATAGAACAAATTGTGTGGCATGCAACATGCACTACAAAAATTGACTCTGGATACATTCTACGTCAGCCTCTACTTCCCGTACACTACTGCAAATGATCTACCAGTCTTCATTTTTTAATGGCTGGTGGTTTGGTTTTGGTTTTTTTTCCCCTAATTATACTGTTGATTACTTTAAGCAATATTAAGAAAACTGTAAATTGCTTTATATGTGAGAGCTCCGTTGCTTCCAATTATGCAGAGAATGTCAGGTTTTTTTAGCAGGGTAATCAGTCTGTAATATTGCTCTGAAATGTTGACTTCACTTGCAATAAGATGCAGTTAATTAACTTGAAGCAGTTTGAAAGTTCATGTTGAAGAGTCATTGGAACTGAGAGAAAGAGTAAACTCAATTGAACATCAAAAGATAAAAATGATCTTTTTATCCTATGTTTTGACTTGCTCCAAAAATCCCAATTCTCCTAGGAAATAAATCCTGAATGCTTTATTAACTTCTTTTAATAACTTTTTTTTTTTTCCCTACTCTTCTTTAGTGTCACCATATCTGTAATTTTTGATCAGGTCAGCTATGCTTGAGACATTTTAATTGTTAACTGGAATCAGAGTAGGTCAATTGGAAATCTGTCAGTGAATCCCTGAATGCCACAGCACCTCAGCTTCTGTCTCGTGATTCCAGTCTATTCTATGAGCCAATATTTGCATTTGAAATGTATTTTTTGTGATGCATCAGTCTCCCCTTTGGTTGAGCTAAATGCTAAATCGTGGCATTTCCATCAGATAGCCTCATCATCTGAGGACAAAAACCAAGCAAATTGACATCTCTGAGTTTATCTTATCATTGGTAGAAAAAGCTCAACAGGTTAAGTAAAGATGAACAAAATTTTATGCCTAGAGAGTAAAAAAAATACATATTTGGCTTTGTATGCTTAAGTTAAAATGGATATTTCAATAATTGATGATTATATTTTTGTAGTTCTATGGGTAATGACAAATTTCAATACTGGTTCAGGACAAAAACAAGTGTTGAAGAGTTTGAATTTATTTCACAGCAGAAATACTAATTTTTAATTAGATTAATTCATAAGAGATGGTCCAGATTTCCCTTCTTTCTTAGAATTAGTTCTGTCTTCTAACTATGACCTAAAAGGGCCAGTCCTGATTTATTTTAACAATGCATTTCTATGAGATAGAATGTTTCCCTGTCTCACTGGCTTTCCCTATTCAGTGAACTCTTGCCACAAGCATGCAGCAGTGGCTCAAGTACAACAGGTTGTCCACCAGGATCCCCAGGTCCTCTTCTGCAAAGATCCTTTCCAGAGAGTCAGTCCCCAGTATGTAGTGGTGCCAGATGTTGTTCCTCCTCAGGTGAAGGACTTTGCACCTCCCCTTGTTGAACTTCATGAGGTTTCTGTCAGGCCATTTCTCCAGCTTGTTCAGGACCCTTTGGATGGCAGCATGACCATCTCCTGGGTTTTGTGTAATCAGCAAACTCCCTGAGTGTGCGCTCTGCTCCATTATCCACATCGTTAATGAAGATGTTCAACAGGATTAAACCCAGTATTGACCCCTGGGGTATGCCGCCGGCCTTCAACTAGACTTCATGCCACTGATCGCCACTCTTTCAAACCGTCCATTCAGCCATTTTTAATCCACCGCATTGAAACGGGCTGCTTATCCAGCCCGTACTTCATCATCTTTTCTATGAGGATCTGACGGGTGACTGTCAAAAGCCTTCCTGAAGTCAAGGTAAACAATAACCACTGCTCTACCCTCATGAACCAAACCAGTCATGTTAGACAATGAGGCAGGGAATGTCATTGCCCCTAAATTTGATACCCACTAAAAAATATGTTGTGAGAACAGCAGGTTCCTCATATTCTTAATTCATGAATAAATGATCATTTCAGTAATAACTTAGCAACAGTGACAGCAGTGGAGAGGAACAGATACCATAAATGCAAAATGAGTATCATGATAAGTAGGCAGCTATTAAAAATTACCAATTAATCCCTTCAGGAAGATCACTTCAGAACAAATAACTGCCAAACTAATGAGAACTGTAAGACCATAGTTAAAGGCAAAACATACCATAGGTTCTTTATTCCCGTGAACCAATGATAAATTAATGCATTAGTTCATACTTTTGCTTTCTGTAGAATTTGGAGAAGCTTATAATCATCTTTATCAATCCTACAGATTCTTTTCTTCTGTCATATATTTTTTTCATTAAAGTAATGATACTTGTAAATGAATAAAGATAAACCAGAGAAAAGAT
The DNA here is from genome assembly GCA_033439905.1 of Ceryle rudis. NCBI lineage: Eukaryota > Metazoa > Chordata > Aves > Coraciiformes > Cerylidae > Ceryle > Ceryle rudis. Next base: position 13,105 of record JAAGNO010029211.1, read on the forward strand.
GCATTCTTAATCTCCCTAAGAAGCTTATTAAATATTCAAAACCTCTTATATGAGCTAATAAATTTTAGCTGAAGACCTATACATATAGGTCAGCACTGTGTGTGAAATACATATAAATATATATCACAGCCTAGTGTGATTTAAAGGTTTCTAAAGGCTGCCACTGAAGCTGGAAAGCTTTAATAACTGTGTAATTGAAGCTAAGCTATATGTCATATTTGTTCATGTCTATACACCAGTGCAATTAACAAATACATTAAATTGTGAGGTATGATTTTTTATGAAATGCATTAAATAAGTTAACAGTGCAGTTAATATTACTGTAGAAGTCAAAGACAACAGATCAATAACTGTTATGCAAATTTAACATCTGAAGTAATACCTGCACTTAAAAGTGAATGCGTGCTTTAAAGCTGAAATATGAATGATGATGTGCAAAATACAATGTACATCTCTTTTTAAAGTTACATTCTTCAGTTCTTAAAATTTCCTATTATTAAACTTCCTCTAAAACAAATAGTACATAAAATTCAGTAGTCTCCAGGGCAATTAATTCTCTGGTGGGTGACTATTTTCACCATACAAATCTGTTCCTTTAATACATCAAGGTGAAGTAAAGCAATAGAAGAAATATTAGTATCTATAAATCTTATGCTGAAATACCAATAAATTCTCGTGTTGCAGTGAGAGGAAACATGCAGTATTGTCCTTTAAGTCTACATCTGCTTACATTCCTGAAGAGATATTGGGCGCGTGTTTGTTTGTGACCTGCTCTGCTGACTGATTCATGCAGATAATTTAAATTTTAAAGGAAATGAAAAGCCACTGACACTTATTTCTTTGTTGCTTATAGGAAAGTAGACTGTATGTTTGGGCTTATTTTCAGCGAGTGGGAGGGAGAGCGTTCAAGTGAAAGGTGCTGGGAGGCTTCTACTTCATTTCTAAAAGAGACAAGGATTCACAAAACTAAAGCTGTCCAGAGATTGACAAAATCTCCCCAGAAGAGAGAAATCTAAAAGAGTATGTGAAACCATATCAGAGAAATTATGCAGAGAAATGAGAAAGTAAGATTTGAAGTCTTGTCCAATGCCTGAGGAGTGGCTTGTAGACAGACCACAAAGCCACAAAGCTGGACGTAAAATGTTTTTGCTCACCCAGAAAAGCTGCAAAGCAACCGACAGATCCTGAAACACAGGATAGAAGAACTATCAGCAATTTCACTGTTATAGATCTGGGAGAGGCAGAAAGGAAATTTTAAAACTAGTGGAAAGCTTTGACCATTGAAAAATTTCTTGCTTAAAGTGAGCTGAGTAAAGAATGCAGGAAAAAGAACTTGTCAAGGGAAGAAACCACTGTAAAAACTATCTATCTGAATAAAAAGTGAGGGCAGCCAGAGAAATGAAGACAAGAGATGTCTAAAACTTCCTTTTCTCAGCTCAGATGGAGACTATAAAACTAAATCAATGGAAAAATTTGCTTTTCATGGAAAGTAAAACTCATCAGTTTCTCTTTAAACTCAATTTAACATCATATTCCTACTGAATAATTGGAGAAATGAATAGAACAAATATTTCTGTCCAAAGTTTTAAGAAGTGCAATAAACAATGCTATGCCTATAAAGACAAATCTTAAAATTAAATGGATCTCACACAAACCTTCAATATGTGGCTTGGATCCATGCAAAATTTTTTGTTAACTATGGCTCTTCTAAAAGAAATTAACAGGTGACTGGGGAAGGAAATCTCACTTGAACTGCCAGGGGATTTGAAAAAATGTGTCTGTCTGACTTACCCAGATGCCTGGTAGACCTATGTAGCCATATACTGATTCTGAGATTCTTATTCTGAAATTGCTATAATCTAATTGCTAATATCTGTGAAGCAGACCAATAGAATGAAAAGAGAGAAAGAGCTAGATGAAAGCTATCCATCATGTGTCCCACAACATATCTAATGAAAAAAAGGACTGGAACTTGTTCTTATTTGCAGTGTCTTGGAACGAAAAAAAAAAATAGTTAACCACCTCATATAAAATGAGACGATAACAGAAAAGCCACAGCTATAGAGAAGTATGCCTATAAGACAAAACAAAACCCCAACCAACCAAGCAAACAAAAGCTTTTCAAAGACAAATTAAAGCCTAAGCCAAAATAAGAGGATTCTAGATTCACGTCAAACCAGGAAGAACATCACATACGTCTAAGATAGTATCTTAATCTGTTAGAAAACTGTCAAAAAGACTGCTCAGCACAGACAAAACCAAACAGGTATCACCTGCTCATCTGGCGCTAAAAGCAACATACTGCAAACTGTCTTTAGGGGATGATTTTTCACATCATTTGGCAAGAAATGGACAAACTCTTGTGCGTGTGTGCGTGTATGGTATGTGTGTGAGTATGTGTGTGAGTATCTATGTGTATGTGCCTGTCTGTTCACTTACACGTATGTGGCTGATAGAGTCAATGTCAAACAGAGCAGCTGCTTTGTAAAGATAAGCAGCTGCTGCTGTCTCATGACATGACACACATCTACTGCACCAGAAGGTGCTAGTATTCCTTTAGCCATGTCAGACACTTCTCTCAGTAGTTAATCTGTGGCTCCATGTCTATCACCAAAGATAATTACAGTGTTGTCATAATATTAGAGGGTGCAATTACCTGGGCATTAGAGTTTTAAAGTATTTAACCACCTTAAGTGTATAATTATCCATTAATCTGAAGATAGCATTTGATTGCCTACTGCTGAATTCACCGAGTAATTATATGTTTATCCATATTATAAAGTAAAATAAACCTTTGAAGATAATAGCTATCTAAATATTTGTTTCTTAATAAGATTACAAATCTATCATCAGTTTATAAGGCAATTAAAAAAAATTATACAACTGCATCAGTTTGAGTGAGTTGAAACTTAATGCTAATGTCAGTTTTCGCACACTGCAGTAGATAAGCAATCATGGAGAAGCCATATTCATTCATATTTTAATACTCCAAGGGTACTGAAAATGGTAGAGTATGTAATGGATCTTTGGGGAAATTTGCTCCTTACTTTTGTGCTTGTTCATTTTGTCAACTAGTGTATAAGCTCCAAGGTCAGCGACAAGTTAATATCCTATCACAACTATGTTATGTTTTAGTAAGAGACATCATAACTCTGTGATGTAAGAATACATTTCCTGATTCTTTCTCTTTATGAAGATTTGGCAGTTATTGAGACAGAACTTATAAAAATTTACAACTGCAGAAAATTTCAGTAGTACCAGGAAAGATCTCTCATGACTCCCATTTGGCATATTCCCCTGCTTCAATGTGAGAGAGAGGGTAGTTGGATACAGAGTAGATATGACATTGCACAATTCAAGAGTACATCACAAACTACAGATTATGCAAAATCATTTCTTTTCTGTAAAACAACTGCATGAACACGCAACTAATGGCAAAAGTAATGCTAAAAATGTCCAGAATTCTATTATTAATGCTGCACTTAGAACAAAGAAAAATCGTAAGAGGAAAAAATGAGACCAAAAAAAAAATAGTAATATTTCTGAACAAGTTTTCCACTTGAAACTAAAAGCTTTAGGGGAAAAGTTTGTTCCATCTGTTAAAGTAAAATGAGTGCTTTCTAAAATAGAAAAAAAAATCCTGAAATAGACTTCTTTCCAAAACAGCAATGAGAGACATATTGCTGCATATAGACTGAGTATACAGATACTAACAGAATTATTTTGCAACTTAGCTATTAGAATTCATTATTTTCATTAATGAACCAAATTGTATGTATTAAATTCCAAGCTGTCACAAACATGAGAGGGGCTACGAGAAAAATGAAAAGACTTAATAGAAATTCCAAGTGTTCTTGACAGATAGGAGTTACAGCTACATTGTCTGAAAATAAAAGATGGTCCAGAGTAGAAATAAGCATAGTGCTTTATAATGAGAACTAATCAGCTACCTAAAGATAACATGGGGATAATTGATTAAAAATCTGGCCACAGCAATCACAAACCTCTATGAATCAGTAATGTCATGCTGATGTAAAAAAGGGCAAGCATCTGTCTTCATTGGAAGCTTAAAGAGTGGTATGGCCATGGAAAAAGGAGAATACTCTTTTGTCTCTGAAGAAGACAGTGGAGATGATTTACCTGCATCACAATGTGAGGACTCCAGTTCAAGGAAAATGATGCCTGATAGAGAGCGCCCAGAGGAAGCCATGGTTATGTGTTAAAGACCTCAGAGCATGGTTTATAAAGCAGGTTTTTGAATGAACTAGTGATGTTTAGTCTGAAAAAAAAAACAAACCCAAACCTAAACCCAAACCAATAAACTAATGGAGAATAACAGTCTTTGCATGCATAAAACATTGCTGAAAAGAAGAGGGAGGTAATGATAGGACAAGAAGTAAGAAGATGAAATTCCAGCAAGGAAGGTTTCAGTTGGAGATGAGGGATAGGAACAATGAAGTATGAGGATGGTTTGCTGAGAAAAGTTATGGCCATTCCTCACAAAAACCTCATTAGAACTGGCTATCCTGGTATCCTGGTTTGGGTTCGAACAGAACTAATTCTGTTCAATGATTTTACTTTTGAACTAAATCTGTTCTAAATAACTGCACTATCTGAAGTTAATGGCAGATTTTTGCAGACAGTCTCTGCTTCTAGCAGTGATAACACTCCGTGTTTAGAGTTACTCCCAAGGATTGGGGTATGCAGGAAGGCTCCTGCTTGTACTTCCTCTTGTGCAGACCAAGCCCACTGCTGGATCTCATGCACCAGGTTGGGGGTGCAGGAAGTAAAAGGCTGCACCTGCAGGGAGGAGCGGACAGAACAGGTGACCCCAAACTGACCAATAAGAGATTCCATTCCATGTACATTATATTCAGTATAAAGCTGAGGGAACACAAGGGTTAAGCTCTTTTCTTCAATGGTTGACATACAATGAGGACTCTGTCCGTTCTGTATTCAATCCAAATCCTTGTGTTCATGAATCCAGCTGCTGAATCCAGCTGCTGAATCTGGTTCCTGTCTGTGGCTGAGTGCAGTCTGGGATTTCCCCAGTACCTGCTCCATAGCATCTGTGGTGGCAGGGACATAATTTCCACCAGGGGGGTGGGGTTTGATACTGGTTTGGTATATATTTGTATATATTCCATTTTATTATTATTTCATTAAAGCTGGTTTAGGTTTCTTTTCCAATCCGTAAGTCTCTCTCCCATCCTCCCCTTTCTCTTCCCCTTTGGGAGGGGAGAGGGCTTAACAGAGAGCATCTGTCATTCTAGTGGCCAGCCCTGCCCTAAACCTTGACACCTGGTTGCCTAAGGAATTCAGTCCTATGTAACAGGTCTGTCCTCATGTTTATATGTGCCTGTGATCCACCAAACTGATTAATTTAAACTATTTGTCAGAGTAGCATAGGTCTCAAAGATACTTAATTTCTTTGCAGCAAAATACATTATGGGCAAAGGTGAGAGACTTCATTAGAATTCTCTACATGTGTTTTAAACTCAGACTTTGCTAGATAACAAAGACACTCTCTATGAGATCAGATGTGACATGCATGTGTATGAAACCCAGATCAGTTTCACTCTTTCTACTGTATCATGGATAGATAAAAGGTTTTCAAGGCATGTGGAGTTACAGCTCTACGTGTGATTCAGTTTTGACTGTTTGCAGATCTCATAGGCGACATTCAGACCAATGTGAATCTAAAAAATAAGCTTAAATTATATTTTAAAAGTCTTTTATCATCCAAATTAACTTTCTGCATGTGCTTTTTCTCTAACAGTTTTTCCTCTAAATTCTAATTACTCCTCTGTAGGATCAGAAAATCTGAAAAAGACATTGCCCAAATTGCTTTGACTACATATAAAATCAGACAAAAAATAATGGTTGTTTCTGTAATGTCAAGCATTTCTTCATCATCAGGAAGACAGTAATATCTCTGAGTTGTTCTGGGGTGGGGACGGGATGATCCATTATGTGTGTTGCATGATGGAGTTATGTCTGGTCTCCTAGGACCTAGTGTGTGCATGATGATTTATCTCAATCTGTTCTGTCATTTTCCCATTAAGCAGCCCTGACTAAATATAATAGGTCCATAATCTAGCACTTACATTAGAGCAATGGGCTATATGTATAGGATACTCCCGAGTGCCTCAATCAGTATAATGGCATATACATTTCAAACACAATTAAACTTTGCTAACTATGCAAAGAAGATCATTTCCATTTCACATATGAAAATATGGGCCCCTAAATGTAGTCGTGCTATAAAGCCTTTCTATCTTTTACTTAATCCTGACTATGTAGCCTTTTTTTATATTTTTACTAAATGACAGGCACATTCACCCCTTCCCTTCCCTTCCCTTCCCTTCCCTTCCCTTCCCTTCCCTTCCCTTCCCTTCCCTTCCCTTCCCTTCTCAAACCACTTTCCTGATATAATTGTTAGCTAGAGCTGGCTATATATACATATAGAGAGAGAAAGCTTGTCATGTTAATGTGATACATCTTGGTTTATTTCTCTTTCAATACTCTGAAATAGATCAGGCTGAATTAACGACATCTTGCTCCCAAAATATAACAGTTAATGATTGAATTACAGAAATTTTATATCATACCAACCAGATCGTACCAACCAGATTGTACCAACCCATAAGATCACTTATGGGTTTTTAGGAGGAAAAAAACCATGAAATGTTGAAGACAAAATGGAAGATAACTAAATTCTGTAACTCATTTTTGGCTGCATAGTATACAAGATGTTTGTTCTTGTGGACAAAAAGTTTCCTTTTTATCTAGTGAGGGTGAGAATAACTCTGTGCTGCATATGACTGGCCATTTCTTTGAACCTCCGAGGACTGGTTGGAAATTGTCTTTAAACAGAAGATACAGTGTCAAAATGTAAAATTTAATGGCCACATCTGAGCTGTAGGAACACTCCCTTTGTCAGGGAAAAAGCTGAGATATTCACTATCCTGTCTCTTCTTCCTATGCTTCCCACAGGGAAGAAGGCAGAGCCTTGTGAGTAGGGAGGGAGCCAGGTCTTGCACATTGGATGAATTCACCAGCCCTGCGGCCATGGCCCCAGCACTTTATCTGCTGAAATGCTCATTATAGCACCAGGACTCTCACCTCAGCACAGCTATCAGGGAGATGCTGAGGCACTGCTCAGGGGTGGGTTATCAGTCCTCAGAAGACCACGACCACATGTGCAAAAGGCCCAACAGCATTCAAATTTTCCCTGCGCTGTTTGCAGACATAGTATGTGGCTGAGGGTTTCACTGACTTAATTTGTGTACAGAGAGACAGGGGGTGGGATCGACTTCAATTTACGTAAATATAAACAAAGCTTAATACAAAAGCTTAAATATAAATTAATACCTGTCACTCAGAATGTTTGGCCTCAAGACTTACATTTCATTTGTACCGAAGGATTTCAGGTTGAAAAAGGTGACTAACCCAGCTTAAATTACTTCAGAGAACATTGAAAAGCACCTTTCTTCCAGTTTAACACTCTAAAAGTCTGTATTTTTCTTCTGTAAGTTTAAGATATACCCATAAGGAGAAAAAAAACCCCGTTGTTGTTGTAAAATAAAATAATTAAGTTATAAATGATTATAATTTATTTTAAAGCATACCTGAGATAAATGACTAGAAGGTTTCATTGTACTGAAAGCAACTTGATTATATTAAGTTCTCTTAATTTAGAAAATAACAACGACAACAAAAACTAAAGCATCCTGCACTATTTGTGCACAAAGCTGCAAGAAACATGAGAAAAATAAAGATTTCTAAATACTAGGTCTTGACAAATCCATATCACTGCTTCTGATGTTGTTTCTCTAAAATCTCTATTTTTTCAATACCATACACTTGCCAATTGACAACTGAAATACAATATTGCCATGGGGGACACTGATAGGTGAAGCTACCAACAACACAGAAGTCTAACTATTGTAGTTTCAACTGTGTCAAAATTCCTGCTATCACCATTACTTCTTGGCAAAACAGAGAAATCCCTCGCTTGCCAAAGTACTCTCAAGGTCAATGACAAAGCATTTATTGCAAATTCCAGAAGCTGTTTTTATTCTGATAAAATTTCAGAGAAAAAAATAGCCTGGTTACTAAACTTTAAAATCCCACAGACCCTCTCAGCAGGTAGAAAAGTACAGGGCTAAAGTTTAGAGTAAAAATAATAAAATAAATTAAGCAGCAATAAAGCTTTACGGAAAAGGTGTTTGGCATTTATGTCTTTGTCATTGGAACTCC
>JAAGNO010029211.1:21466-41031 GCA_033439905.1 Ceryle rudis
ATAATAAAATAAATTAAGCAGCAATAAAGCTTTACGGAAAAGGTGTTTGGCATTTATGTCTTTGTCATTGGAACTCCATAATTGTATCGACTTCATTTAAAGGCTATAATAGAAATTTAATAAATAAATAAATATTCTTTCCAAAATGTAGATAACACCAAATAAAAGATCTATTTATAACAGTAGGAGACTTCAAGGGAATATTTACTTAGAGCTTAATATACTTCTTGGGACCAAGTCTTGAACCTACCAATGCTCTGGCGGTGTATGTTAACAGTTTTGGAAAGCATACCTTGTTGTGTCTCAGTGCTGCAGGTAGATAGATAATGGAGTACCCTTGCTCCACAGGGAGGGATTAATAACAATTTCCTGACCTTGGAAACGCTACTAATCAGTGCTATTGTATTTACATGCAAAAAAACCCATGAGTTTCTGTAGCCTGCTACTCTCTGGAGACTTGTATCTATGAGGAAGTGCTTGGAAAGCACAAGACATGCTTGAAAGCCACCTATACATTTGAGTGCTTTGTAATGTAAAGAAAAGGTAATACTTAAAAGCAGAATACACCTCACAGAATACTTAGGGGGCCAATGCAGCTGACCTCCTAACTCTTCTATTAGTATATTCCTGCATCAGAGAATGATGGGATTTTAAGGGCTTGACTGAATTTTGCCTGACAGTAACTAACTCTTCTCGGCCTCTCCGTTGAGGTTATCTGTCTTTTGAGAGATCATTTGACTGCAGGATATGCATGCAACAGCAAGAGCCAGTCTTTGCTTTAGTAGTGGTCAGGGATCAGTGAACAGTAACTTTTCTCCATCGTTTTCTGAATTTGTTTTTCATATGTTTCTAGGTTTTACTGAAGGGCACCATGGTAGGAGGCTAGTAATAGCTTAAGTGTGAGGGCTGTGTGCTAGTTAGAGAAAATAGCTTATGCTTTTAATTTGTTTCTGAAGTTACCTATGAAGAACAACCCGATCTGAGTTCTGCCTAGTCAGAGACTAGCAGAGAAGATCAGCTATATTGGTTTTCTGTGTCTGATGTAGGTTTTCCTACATGGAAAACAATGGGGCCCTGTCTGAGATCTTTAAGATGCATTAGGAACATGAAGAGGAAGGTGATATGGCTACCTGGGCATGAAGAGTGCAGAGGCAGATGCAGACCAAAGAAAGTGCACAGTTTGAACGCTGCAGGAGGCTAGAAAGCTAAAACTGCAATGTTCCTAAGGAACTATAGGAGTAGTTACTTATCCAGAGCTGTTGCTGTGATAGTATGTTAGGACAGATTTTTCAAAATAAAGTCAGTGTAGATTGGTGCTGCACAGCGCTGAAAATCCTCTGATTTTTAGGATCTCATATGACCAAAAAGAAGAATTACATTTGTATAATGGGACTGCATCCTTTTTGTTCACATCATACTTTATGCCTTTTTTAAGAACAGTTGACTTTAGCTTCTAATAGAAGGTTGAGGATCTGAGTAAAGAGGCTACATCATTATCTTGGAACGGAAGAGATCTTGCAGGTGAGTATGATGTCAAAATGCAAATATTAATAATTTAATTTTTCAACAAGGTGATTGGAAATAAACTTACATACTTGCTTTCCTCCACTGAAGGAATTACAAATGTACTTCATGTACATTTTGTGTACACTAAGTATACATTGAGAGTCTGGTGGTATGAATGGTACTTCCTGCCCCCCTGAAATACCTGGTGTTCCTTTGCTCTCAGTTTTGGAGTAGACAGATGCTGTTCAGGGTTTGCCTGTACAAAAGGTAACACACTCTGGCTTCTTCTCTTTCAATACTGTCAGCGTTACACTGGTAGCTCAGTGTACTGTTCTCATTTTACATCACCTTTGTGAGCTGATAAAAGTTGAACATGCATTGAGTTTTAATAAATAGAACAGTCAGGGATGTGACTGGGATGACTTCAGAGTCTATGACATTGTGAATTTTTAGCATCAGGATAATATGTTTGTGAATTCTAGAAGAAAATACTGCGTACTTCTGAGAAAGGAAAACGCAGTTTCATCTTTGCATTAAAAAACCCAAAACAACAACAAAACAAACACGCTCAGTACCTGTCAAATGTGGTAAATTTGTTTCTCTTATAACTCACTGGTTTTTTTTCTGTACTGCTTCTTAATGTTAGCATATAATTCATTATATATTTTATTTCAGGCTGCTGTGAGGGGTCGGTATGTAGTATGTCTGCCTTTCTTTCACTTCTATGTGTATGGTCTGTATGCATCAGTGTATCCATGCAATCTGTTAGCCATTTTACCAATCAGATGTGTTGTCAATATAGAAATAGGCAATCTGCCTGCCTGCAGAGATCTTTTGAAATATGGAACTAAATTTGTTTTCTCCTCAGAAGTAAATATTTTGGGGGAAACACAAAGGAAAAAAAGCCTTGGCAAAGCTACTGCTGCTCTTCATGTACATGTTAATGGTTTCTGTTCTGCAGTTGGATTCACCTGCCACAGCCTGACAGGTCCTTCAGCAGTCAAGAACAGCTTTTCCTTGACTGAGCACAGAAACTGGGAGATTTCAGACTTTCTTAACTAAGAAGCCTTAATGAATTACCTAAATATGTAGTTCTGGCTGCCCTCAGTTTATCTTTTGATTGGGAGAGAAACAGACAAGTAACTCTGGCCTTTCAAAACCAGATGCATATATGGGAGAGGTTTAGGGACACCAGGGGAGTAGAATATTTTACCTTTCCATGACAAAATATCACCAAAATATCACAAAACTGCTTTCTCTTAACAAGGAACACAATGCCTGACCTGTTTTTTTACCATATTACTCTACTTGCTTTGCAGAATAAGTACGTGTAGACGTGTAGGTCTTCCTGTCTGGACAGAATGGATGTTTAATTGCATCCTTTATCATGACAATGTTCTAAATACTGAATTTATAAGATAATATAGAACAAGGTTTCTTATAACTTTTTTTTCAGCTGAAGCAGTTATATTTTGTACTGCTATCATTGGAAAGTCTGTGAGAAAGCTGGTTTATCACATATTTGACAGAGTTATGAGGAAGAAACAGGGCTTGCAGGTTCCTTGTTGTCAGTTTTACATCATACAAAGTTATTTGATAAAATGGTCTAAACTCTTTAGAAGGAATAGCCTTCTTTACAATATCATGCAGTCAATGAACAGGTTACCTATATGGAAAACTAAAAGCCCATCCTACCTCTAATTAAAAGAGACACCATTTAGAAATGTATTGTTCTTGGCCCTACATAGTATGACGGATAAGCTAGTCAAAGCAGCAGAAATAGAATTCTAAGTCCAGCCACCCTAGAGGACAATTCCATTCCTTTCATTGCAATTTCCTAATTAATTTCACCTCAGAACAGATTTCTATACACACACACTCTTTTCTTTTTTGGTTTTATTTGACCTCTGAACTATTTTTATAACTCTTTAGTGCACCTATCTATAATGTTCTCAAAGGTTCCTCTAAAAATTGTCCTGTGGAGACTCTTGCTATATACAAGACTTAGCTTTCTTGTAAAATGCACTTGGAATAGACAATATATGAAAAGGGAATAATAGCCGTGATACATCAGCCTGTACCAAAGTCCTGTTGATGAAAATAGAACTAAAAAAATAAATGGCTTAATAAGGAAAAGGCATTCTCAGCCTTTTTTTCTTTTTTCCCCTATAGGCAAAAAAAAATGAGTAGCTTGTGTTCTTTTTAAGCAGTCATCTTCTCTGACTGTGCTGGTTGGCCCCCCAGCCACATTTGCTCTCTCAAAACCTGCAACTGCTCTTTTCCCATAGGCACACATTAAATCCCTTTCTCCCAGACAGTTTGTCTGTAGACAAGTTACATGAACAACATTATAGGAGATGGTCCAATGAGAAAGAGAGAATTACTTTTTAAGGCTTATCAACTTCTCTCAGAAATTCACTTGGCTTTCAGAAAGCAGCTTTAGTCAGTACTCCCAGTGAACCTCCTCCTCCTCCTTCAAGCAATTTCTTTTTCTTGTTTTGTCTTCGTCATCAACTTAGGGACAAAGGTACTTTCCTCTTGCTGCAGACACCTCTGGCATCCCAGTCTGTGTTTGAAACAAAACCATATTACCCTAGAAAGAAATGCATCACCCAAAATGTCCATCTAACTTAATAGGTAATGGTATGCTTGCTGCATGCTTTTGCTGAAGTCTGTGCAAAACCAATGATATTATTAAAATCTATGCTTGGTCCTCATCCCATGTTGGCTTGCTGAGAGTCTTTGACTACCTTGGCACTACCTGGGTGAACAGCTGGTTAGACTGAACGTGATCGCACCTGAAAGAGAGAGCAACTCCTGCACTGCAGCAGTTCAGTGTGGCTAGTCTGCTGTCCATAGGCTTCCAGCTCACTGACATTTAGCTGTCATTTCTTTGACAAATTGGGAATGTGGGGCTCTCTGAGGACACCTTAAGGTGGTACCCATTCAAGTTCTCCTAACACTATATACCAAATGCTTTCTAATGGTGGAAGATGCATCTCTGTTGCAGTTTGCATGTATCTTCTTCCTCCACCTACTTGCTCTTAGCTTTTCATTAATCAGTGTGCTCCACCACAGCTCAGACAGAAGTGGCACTAACAGGGAGCTTTACAGGTCTACTTCCTCTGGTTTAGATTTAAACACTGCAAAATCCCTCCTACCTCCAAATAAATGAATTAATATCCTTCATCATTTATGCAGCTTTGCTATGTTAAAAGTGTGTCTGCAATCTCAAAGAGACCAGTACAGTTGTATCATCTACATAAAATCACCTAAATAAAAGTGACAGTACAGATCTTTTGATTAAGCAAATAACCACTCTTATTTTTGTATCATAAGTACTTATTCTTGCAGTACTTGTCAATCTGTTGTGAATTTAAGCTGTGCCAGACAAAAATCATAATGACTCCTTCTCCAGGTTGCTGAATTCACGGAATGAATAAGATTTTATAGTGCTATTTTGTATATTGTTCTCTTTTTTCTCACCCCAACCACCAAAAGCAAACAACCAAACAAAAATACTACTTTTGGTTTTATCTGACATACTTCAAGGGTTGTGCTCTTGGGTCTGGAGAGCCTGAATTTAATTGTTGTTTTTGTTGATTAGGGTCTCCTGAATTTAAATATCACAGAATCACAGAATCACAGAGTGTAAGGGGTTGGAAGGGACCTCGAAAGATCATCTGGTCCAACCCCCCTGCTGCAGCAGGATTGCCTAGATCAGGTCACACAGGAACGTGTCCAGGTGGGTTTTGAACGTCTCCAGAGAAGGTTTCTCCACAACCTCGCTGGGCAGCCTGTGAGGCTCCCATTGTAATCATGCTTAGTATGAAGAGCACAGTTCATCTGGGTGAAACCTGAAAAATGGAAGTGAAACAAGCATTTTGGTTTTTTCATCTTGTTATTGATGGAGCTGATTGGGAGAAAAAAAGAAGCAAAATTGAAAAAGATGTGTTTTCAAAACTTTGTGATTTTGGCTAGGGATGGTCATAAAAGAGTAGTAGTTATTTTTAAGAGACTCTTTACCACTGAAGTGTGATTTCAATCATTAAATTATTAAAAATTGCATTTATTTTTATCAAAACTAATTTTTTTTTTGCTTTACTATGTCTATTAACAAGTAATACTGCATTTAGCATAGTACATGGATATTACATCTAAATACGTACCTTTAACTCTGATACACCTTGTGAACAGACAACACAGATCTCTGCCATATTTGTATTAAAAAGAATCCTAAATTATTTTTTTTTATATGCTACTGACTGTTCGTATTGAGAAATGAAATGTTTCAAGATTTGAACATGGAAGTCCATGCTTATTTTTTCTAACTTACTGTGCTGTTGTGTAGCTTACTTTAACTTACACTGCATCCTTCATTTTTTGCAAGGCTTTTATAGTATTAAAATCAAAATGTGTAATGTAAGAGATACAAAAGAAGTCATATGAAGAAATCCTGTGACATTCATGTTCCTCCAGGCAGCTGCCTTCTATGTTTAAACTGACCAATGACATTTAAATTAGGATTTGAGGTCACTTTTTTCATATTAGTAAGTTCAGTATATGCTAAAACCATACCACAGTAATGCTCAGTTGAATTATGCAGTAGGGTAACTAATGTTGGCCCTTTGTTCTCCTTGAAAGTAGGCAGAAGTTAAGGCAAATGCAACCTAGAGTGGATGCAGAAGAGAGTGAACAAACTCAACCTTTTCCCCAAATCTCTAGGACTTGGAAGAAATTTCTCTATTCCTTTTCCATGCTTTAATATCCTGTAGAATTTATTTTCCTATAGATTTTTGGAAGAATAATAGTGGGCATTTGTTCTGCTATTGTAGAGAGGAAAAAACAAATGGGAAGAGAAGTTTTGGGTATTTTTTTAGTGGAAAATATAGCTTAAAGTCTTAGAGAGCAATAAAACTAAGAAGCAGGGAAAAAGACAGTTGTTGTGTTTTTTAGATTTTAAATTATTTTCTATTAACATCTAATATATTGTCTCTGAGCTTTTCAAATGCTGACTCCAAACAAGAACATAAACCAATGCTGATATTATTTTGCTCTATACTGGTCCCGTGTTAATCAGGTTACACAGTGAAGTGTTCAACAGTTACCGTGAGGTACAATTCCCTGTGTAGTCCTAGCTCTGTCACTGCAGGTAGTACAAGGACAATCAGACATTCCCTAGCAAAAATTGTATTATTCCAAGTAACTAAAGGCTGAACTACTGAGCACTAAGGAAAAGATGTGGCTTGAGGACTGTGCAGTCAATCTAAATTCTAGTGTTTCCAAATCCACCTTTCAATTCTCTTCTTTCTCCTGCTCTTGCAGTAATGTGGTACTGATATGGCTGCTTAATACATTGCTTAGCAGTAGTATAAAGCTGGTCTGGGAATGTGCCAGGGTGAATCTGGCACACAGCCAAGATTTTTTCCTGAGGAACAAAAGAGAAAAGACATTTCATTCTTTTGTACCTTCAGTCAAATGTGGATGTGATTCCATGAAAAGAGAAAACTCAGTCTTGTCATCTTCACAGATTTCTTCCCTTTAGGCTCCACAGTCTGAGGCAAATAGAAGAAATGTGGAAGTTTTGAAAAAACTTCAAACTGGAAATGCTTAGATATTTTGAATATATAAGCTGTAATAAGCTACTATTATAAAATTCAGGAAAGGACTTTCTGAACTCAGTTCTTGGCACAAGAAAGAATGTGCCATTCACCATTAAAAATAAACTAACAAATAAAAAAGCATTGAAAAGCTGATAAAAAATGCCTCCATTGCCAATAGATTAAAAGAAGTCCTGTTTGGTCCCTTTTTCTGAAAGCATCTTTGTAAAACAGGTTTATTTCTTATGCAAATGCGTAAGGGAAAAAAACTTCCATAACCTAAAGGGAAATTTTATGAGGTAAAAATAAAATTCAGTAGCTTCCTAATAGTAGGACACAGATGAGGGACTGCACATTTTTTGGCATGTAAATAGAATTATTGTTTTGTAAGTTATACATTAGACCCACTCAAAACCCAAATGCACACACACACACCCCAGTGAGAGCAGAAAAGGCCTCCAGCTGCACAGCTCTGATAGAAGGAGATAGGGTAAGTGCACTACAGGGCTTTGTAACCACTGTGGAATGAAGAGAGATTTTCACCTGCTGCTGTATGCTCTAGTAAGACATGTTTGTTAGGAATGTATAATATATATGAATATATACACATGTAAAAATCTATACTGAAGTGCATTGGTTATTTAAAATGCATCAGCAGAGTGATTGTAAAAGCATTTTATAACTGGTGAATAGAAGGAAAAAGTTGAAGCCATAAAAGCAGTTGTAATAAAAAGAAGAAAAACAGCTTACACAATACGTGAATTATCTGAACTTCACACAAGACCAGAGAAAAACTAATAAAATGCTGGCTCATATTTTGGACCTGCTCATTCAGTACTTTGCAAATCCTGAACTGGTTATTCCTTGCATAGAAAACAAAAATGTGTGAATAGACTCCTTCCCCTGACTCCATTCTGCAAATACATCCAAACAAAGCTTCAGGTTTTTTTGTTTACCACTTAGGTTTTCTGAATACCTGGTTATTCTGAATACCTGGTTAGTGTCACATCTCAATGATCTTCAGCAGTACTGAGAGGAGATCCTCTGTTGCCCTTTTTTAGAGATTTGATCTAATGCCATAGCAGCTGTTGAATATTTGTTAGACATTGCCTGATTTAGAAAGGTGTAGAATGCAAAATGCCAGCAAGTAAAACATATGGTCATTCACTCCTCAAAGAGGAAATCTCTCTTTTGCTGTCTCTCCAGCAAGATTTTGAAATGGTGACATTTTTTTCTTTTAACTTCATGTAGAGCCATGCATCTTTTTAAAGATACACCAGTAGGTTTTATATTTTCATGGTTTCCAGCTGCCATCCCTGTGTCCTGTCATTATGTCCACTTTCTTTACCAAAATCTAATTTCATTGGGTTTGTTTTCGTAGCCACATGGGAATGCTGAAGAACAGACTGTGTAGTTCTCACTTCTGCAGTGACCCAGCTCCCTGTGGAGTCATGAAGCTTCCTTGGGGTGTTGTGTCTTCTTCATCTCCAGCTGCTTCTATTGGTCTCATCCAAGACACGTTTTTCCACACTTCTTTAAAAAAAAATACACGTCTACTAGCAGGCAGTAAATGAAACCACTTCCCTCAGTTTCCTTTAAACGAAGTATGAATGAAAAAGAGACTTCTTTTTCCATTTCTCTTCATTGGTTGGGGTCGTGTGACAGTATGAGGATGTTGTCAGGATGAAGAGAGTGTGTCAAATCTGCATTTAGCAATTATGTCCTGTGGACTTAGTTAGAAGCTTTAGTTTTGCAGAGAATGAAAGATTTAGTTCCAGATGTCTGTGGTGTTTCATTCTTAGAAGGGATTTTGTTGTAGGTATATTGATCTATAGGAACTATGCCATTACTCACAGTGAGTACTAAATGGGAGTCTACCAATGAGTAGTAGTGAATTTGTTACTTAAATTTAAAATGAAAAAAAAAACCAAAACACCAAACTCAAACCCATACTATTTTGGCAAAATTAGAATGTTTTGATTGCTTCTTAGATACGTTTTTAATTCGAAATGAAATGCAAGACTTAGCTGTAATAATATTAAAACTATATATTGCAATCAAAACCAATCTGCAGTTAATAGACACATTTTTTGTGTGTGTGTAGCAAGTAAAAATAATCACCTTATCTACTAAATAGCATTCTTAGAAAATTAATATTAGAGAAAGTTATAAAGGATACACTGAAGAAGTTTGAAGGTTTTTCTTCAAAGATTTCACCAAAATTATATTTCTGGGGGTCAAATCACCCTACTTTTCCTGAGCTCTGTTAAAGTAGCGATGGAAAATAAGCAACTGATTTGATTCCAGTGAGAGAGGATATCAAATTTGCCTCTTGATTTCTGCTTAGGTATCTTTCTGCTGTGTCTTTCCTTAATAATCTTAACATGACCAGTCAGAAATGGAATCGGTGAAACTGAGTAGTTAACTGGGTTCTCTTCAATGTGATGCAATCTCATTGTTAAGGTTATTATGTCACCCACATTTAGAGTTGCTCTACTGCCCACCAGGCTCTGAAAACATGACTTGCAATCTCATACCCACTATTTATATCTAATTACCAAGTTCTGGGAGAAGAACTTGAGGGAAGTAATTCAAAAGCCCTGGTTTAACTTGCTCTTTAACCTAGGCAGATGCCTCACCATCATCACCATGCTGGTTGCAATTTCAAACAGTCATGGACTTCATAGAGGGTGGAAGAAATATTTTATTTGTAGCAAACTTGCACGTTATTTTTCAAATTGACAAGCTGGGATACTTTTTATTTTACTAATAAATATTTCCCACCTAAGTATGCCTTCCAGAAAAGGATCTGTTCAAAAAATCTCTGGTCTTACAGCATGAATTGCACATTCAGAGGAGAAAGAAAAAAAAATCTCATCTTTCAATAAATATAATACCTACTGGAAATCGTATAACTGCTGTAATTATCTCATCTTTGCAATGAATAATAATGCTTGCTCCTAATTAAAATAGTCAGGCATAATGAAAAGGTAAAATCTGGATCATCTGTGGTTAAAAAAAAAAATAAAATACAGGCAGCAAAAGCAAATACTAAAAATCACCTTCTAATAAAAGATGATGGGTAAGTAATAGCATACCTGACAGTCACAAATGATCAACTCAGAAATTTCTATCAAATCATTACAGTTGTCTGAAAATATATTTAGTGCTCCAAACTGTTATGTTCATGGAAATTTTCCTTTCAAATTACTGTCTTTGGAACAAAAGAATGAATTAGGTGCCCAGATTTGTACAACTAAAATGAAGTTAAAAAATAAAAAATAAAATAAAAAAAAAAAAAGTCAGACGCTGATGGATTCCTGGATGATTTTTAAACATTCATAAAATGTTTAACTCTATTTTATAGACAGACACACGAGTTTTATTGCACTCTGAGGGTATGAAAACAGATAACAATTCCATTATAAGTTACACCTTGGACCCAAGATTTATTTGTGCATGAACATGTGCTTACATGTACATTTAGAGGCAAATGAATGAATATTAAAGTAGATTTTCTTACTCAACTTAAAATGTCACAAATGTTTTCAAATGTGATAAGAGAGCAATTTTTGAGAGAAAAATTATCTCATCTGAAAAGCCTTTTTTGAACTATTTGACCTAGAAAAACGTCCGTATATTCAGTTCTTAAAAAAAAAAACCTATCCATTTTCTGTTTTCTCAAGCTGCAGCATTAACTGTTAAAACCCCAAACCATTAACTACAAAAAAAAATCATTAAATATTAACCTTAAAAGCTTAAGGATTTGCAATTAGCTTCATACCTAATATCTTTATTACTTCTAGAGATTTACTGAAAGGCAGTGACGTTAACGTTGAACCATTCTGCAAAGGGATTCAGGTAAGCTTAAGCTGCAAAATCACACACATATGTGTTTAGAGTTAAGTAGGGGAATATTTATGTTTTATGCTGTACATTCCTGAGGGGTGCCTACCGCCCACTCTACCTGATATTGCAAGCAATGGAGGGTGAGGAATGATGACTTGGTAACACGTTAAGAACAGTGACGTGATGTGACATGATGCTCCAATTCCAGTGGAAAGCACATGGCTGTGAGGACTGAAATAGATTCTTCCTCCTGCTGCTCCCCACCTGCCCACGCAAAGGACCTGAGCTGGAATCACTGGGGTTGTGCAGAGTAGGAAAAGTCAGTGTCAGCCCAGGGAAACTGCAGACCATAACCATGATTCCTGCAAAATTTGATTGGTGCAGGGTTTCTTACTGGATTTGAAGGCACAGTCATGTCAGGGTTTATAAAATCCAGTATAATCCCCAGCTCTTCAACCCTACACAAAAGATCATGAAAGTCAGACCACAGCATGAGCTCAAACTTGTAGAATTGTAGAATCATAGAATTATTTACGTTGGAAAAAACCTTTGAGATCAAGTCCAACTGTTAACAAAGCACCGACAAGTCCACCACTAAACCATGTCCCTCAGCACCACATCTACATGGCTTTTAAATCCTTCTAGGAGGAAATTTTTTCCCAATATCCAACCTAAACCTCCCCTGGTGCAACTTGAGGCCATTTCCTCTTCTTCTATCACTTGTTGCTTGGGAGAAGAGACCAACCCTCACCTCACTACAACCTCCTTTCACGTAGTTGTAGAGAGCAAGAAGGTGTCCCTTTAGCCTCCTTTTCTCCATGCTAAACAAACACAGATCCTTCAGTCACTCCTTGTTAAAGATTTGTTTTCTAGACCCTTCACCAGCTTTGTTGCCTTTTACTGGACACATTCCAGAACCTCAATGTCCTTCTTGGAGTGAGGGGCCCAAATCTGAACCCAGTAGTTGAGGTGCAGCCTCACCAGTGCTGAGTACAGGGTTACGATCCCTGCCATAGTCCTGCTGGCCACACTATTGCTGATACAGGCCAGGATGCCATTGGCCTTCTTGGCCACCTGGGCACACTGCTGACTCGTATTCTGTAGACTGTTGACCAACATCTGTAGGTCCCTTTCCAGCTACTCTTCTCCAAGGGTTTTTCTGGGGACTCTTGAGAGCCTAATTCTGTGAAAGTTACAGGTACCGACAGCAACTGCAGAACATCTCTGCAAATTTGACATCCATTTGCCAGCATCAGTCCAGATACACCCACACAGGTGTGGAATATGCACCAGTTTGGAGTGCAGTGTTCCCAGGACATTCTCAGACAAACAAAGGTTTAAAAAAGAGTGGGTTTGTACACTCTCCTGGAGGAGGTGCTTCATCCAGTTCTCTAAAGCTTCACTATGTTTGGTGGCAAAGTAAATAATGTGAGATATGACACTGAGGCTGTGGGTTTGTGACAGTTTCCTCCTCCGCTGCCATTAGTAATACTATATTCTGAAATATCTGATATCCACAAGGGCCACTGTCTGAACTAGTGAAGGCATAAATTTCAGTTGTCAGCACATAGAAGTTACTCATCCCAAAGCCTGTCTCAGGCTGCAGGGGCTGCTCGCAGTGAGGTGCTGGTGACCTGTCAGTGCAGCTGGATCCTTAACAAGCCGCTTTGTGAGCAAAACCAATGAACTCTAGACTGCTAGGAGTTTGTCATTTTTCTCCTGTATTAGATGTCCTGGCCTTAGTAACCACAACTCACTCACTGTCTCCTGCAACACCTGGCCATAAGAAGCTCATGCTGTCTACAATCCAGACTGCAATCATGGGGATCAGCCAGCAATGCTGAATATGTGATAGATGGACTTTACATGCCTTCCCTTACTAACAGAACTAGCTGCAATCTTTGTTCTTTACCTGACATCAGTATTGACAGAATTTCTAATCTACTACCCAGCTTTAATTTCTTTTACTCCCACCAGACTGGGTTGTCTGTTAGGCTGTGTCAAGCTTCATGAGGATCCTGTGTATGTTCTCAAGGATGGTCCTTACTTAGATGTGTTTCCTGGTATCTTCCTGCACATCCAAAGCTTTCCTACCTAACTCTTGTTATTTCTTTCCCTCAGATCTCCACCCTGTCAATTCCCAACTAGTCTAGACAATACAGTTGGAGGTGCACATTTCTGTCACAGACTGCCCAGGGAAGTGGTTGAGCCACCATCCCTGGAGGTATTTAGAAGATGTGTAGATGTGGTTCTTAGGGACATGATTTAGTGGTGGGCTTGGCACTGCTACAGTTGGACTTGATGATCTTAAATGTCTTTTCTATGTTTGGATATTTTTTGAGTACTACGGGTGGAAGCTGGATATTAAAACATTGGAATTCCTGTGTCATAAGCATAGGCTCACCATGGCTGTAATAATGAAATGCTTTAATTTGCATGTGACTGCTAAGAGTCAGCTCTCCTGATGGACAATATTTAAGGCTAACAGACTGCAATTCTCTTGAAGCGTATGATACCACAAAAATACAGAAAGAAAAGAAAAAAGCAACAAAATGTTTGATGAAGGCTATATTTAACAATAGTCACATTTTGTTCCTCAGCATCTCAGCTGGATTACAGTCCTCTTTCTGTGAGGTTCAAGCTGGAATCTCCTTTAAAATTAAGGCAGATCTCTCTTCTTCCTATTTTCTCAGGTTCCTGATGACTCCTCCCCTCAGGGAAATGGGTAAGAAGGGGAAAAAATGGGACAACTAATACAAAAATATGCTAAGCTAGACTGTCCTGGCTTTCACTTACGTTTTGTAAGACTTTCCTGCCTATTTTGTGAAATTCAGCACCGAGACACTTCACTGTGTTAAAGTCAATCCCTTTTCTCCACCTTTTTAAAGTTCGTCAGTTGACATTTCTATCCTACATCTTCATTATCACATTCTTGATTTTAGGCCAATTTTTTTCCTTGTGCGTATTTCTGGAGACATGTTCATAAAACCTTATTCTTTATATTATAAGAAACATAAAATGAATAGTCCTCTTTCCTATATTCAATATCACATGGTTTAGTTTGGAAGGAAATTTATCTTTTTTGAGACTTTCGTAAGACCAGATGTAAAGATTACCCGAGAGGATAGAACTGGTGGACAGACAGATAGGTCAATCATGCAACATAATTTCCCTGTGGGAGGGGAGGGAATTAGAAGAACAGAATATGCTTAGAATGAATTTGGTAGCTTTTGTTCCACTGTAGTGCTTTCCATTAGCAGAGGATAAATGACAATTTACAGACTAGAAAGCCATAGGAAATATGAAGAAAGGTAGTAAGTAGGTGGAATATATATTTTTTTAAATACAGGGCTTCCCATGGCAGAAATCTTTGAAGAATTGAAGTTCAAGTTTGTCTTCAAGCTTAAGTGTACTTTGGTAAGTTTCCACTTTTGAGTCTTTAAAGCTAATTATGATGGAAAATAATACTTTTTACACAAAAAGTGATTTCATTCCCTAAAAGTTTTCCTGCAGCTGTTTCTGAAGATTGCTGAAGAATCCGTAAGTAAAATGACACATACATTATTTTAAATAGAACATTTCTGTGGTATTTACCATGCTTTATGTTTTGAAATCAGCAGAACCCAATAAGAAAATATTTTTTGCAAGGGGATTAAGCTTAATGAGTTAATTAATTAATTAGCTGCCTTAATTCAAAATATATTTTCCCATAGCAGAAGCAAAGCATCTTACTTTTGGATATTGTACTTCATAGTCAAATATATCAGCCTAAGCCCCTTATGATAAAGCCGTTATACATATACTTCTAATACCCTTGCTACAGGGCATTGCTCACCAAAACCAGACTGGGTCAGACATCTGGGGAAGGTAATGCCTTGGGCCGGTGTAGCTACCTCTGAGAGAGCACATCTGTTAAGGGCAAGTTAGTTTGCCAGCACAGGTACTGGGGCCCCAACCATACCCATGGTATTTCTTGTTTTGGGGCAAAGAACAAAAAGCATAAATTACTGTTTGTGTCAAAAGGCAGGATCTCAGAGGAGCTGAGACTGGACTCTCACTAGCTCGCTGATAGAAGAGCAGAGGTGACAATATTCCCTTTTCTGTTTTCCAAAACCAGACTAATCAGCTGTAATATAACCCTATAAAACCAGGAGATGCTATTTTTTTTAAATTTATTTATCTTTCTGACACAGATCAGAAGCAACAGAGTAAGATATAAGCCTATCTGTCTACCCTATATTTGTGGAATGAAAAAGTACACTATGGGTCTGGAATGTAACCCAATAATGAATATGCAGGTGGTTTCATGCAGGAACTAATGGCTTTGCTTTTTACAGTGCCCATGGAAAACAATAGGTTTTTAATACTGTCTATCTAGGTGATTTATGTTTCATGCTAGTTCACAAAGGACTCTAGTTAGTATGTGATTTATTGGTTGGAGCGAAATAATTGTCTGAAGCCTAGCTGAAGGTAGGCTTCCAATGCATTAATAATACATTAGCTAGTGTTTCTTTCTTGGCATTGCCTATGCAAATTTCTATTATATAATAAAAATTACTGTTTATTTTAGATTGGAAACAGCTTTAGGTGCGAACACGTTTTTTATCAGATGTCTTGATTAAATACTGCCAGTTCCCTGATAAACTTTTAACTAAAGTTTTTCTGTTAATCTCAGCTGGTATTTGTTCTGGAAAGAAGAGGTAGAAACCGCTACTGTGCTGCTGAGAGGGAGCTGTCTGTAACAAGGTGAAAATCTGTCCTGGCTGGAAACTTCAAACACCTGTAACTGTCACTGGAGAATGGTTCATGAACATGAATCGTTCATGAACAGGGGACATATAAAGTCAGATTTAAAATACATACTGGCAAAATTTGTTATTATTCTTCAAGCAAGCACGGGTGAAGATCACTCCATTTAAATGAATTACTTTCTGACAGAGGCAAGTGGAAGTACATATTGTCTGTCCAAAATAGTATGAGGTTTGATTTGATTTATGTGAGGTAGATTAGAAATTAACTTCTCTGCTCAAAATAATTTGTGACTTGATTACCTGCTGAATCATTTCCCTTTCCAAATGATGATTTCACACCAACAGGTGTATCAGAAATAACCTTTTACAAAATATATAAGGCATTAATTCATGACAAAGTATTCCTCAGAAAGAATCATACTCTGTTTTTCCTGCCTCCACCTTCTGACTCTCTTGAGTTTGTGCCTGTTGAGTTTGTGAGAGTTTTTTCCTTTCTGAGATTTCTGAAGAAAAACAGAGTAAAGCAATTGGGGTGACTGCTTTAGGGAATATTTCTTCATAAATTGTGGCTTTCACAGCAAAAACATTGTATGAATGTGTTATGAACATGGCACTATTTTTGTGGTGAAGTAACAAGACAGTTGGGCTGTTTTCCTCTGATGCAGAGCGGCCTTGCCATGCATTTGTACCACAAGCTGCTCATGGGACTCATATGCAAATGAATATTTGATCATTTAGACTGGTGCTATCCAAAGCAGCTGAAAATAAATACCAGACCAATCATTTTATAAGCTCAGTCTGGCTAATTTACACTGTAGAATGTAAAATGAAAACGCTTTGTGTTTTGCACATATTTTACTTATCTCTCATTGCATTTTTATTGTAATTAAATAAATAATAATAATGCAATTCATATATGGATCTAAAGAAAAATACAAGAACAATAATAAGTAATTGGGGAAAATCTATTGAAAATTACTAATAGAGATATGTTTATCTCTGTCATCAAAACCATTTTCCATGCATGTTAAATAATAAAATAATAAAGAATAAATGGCTGCTTAGCTTTGGAAATATATCATCTTCTTCAGTTTCACTGGTGGGAAAAGGTAGGATTCTGACAAGACATATATGTTAGGAAGGTGACATAAGTTCTCCTGTATCATTACCTCTTACTGCAGAGACTGAAAAACTAAGACAGCGCAGGAATGCTGTATGTTCGGGAACTGCTGCCGCTTTCGCATGTTATACAGCACAGTCGTTAAAACCCATACCATTATTTCTGTCTCTTTTCGAGGACATGTACAATTTTTCTCAGACACCATGAGTCATCTTTTTTGTACCTGAGAGGTGGTGAAAAGGGGGCAGGGACTGCGTGTGAAACCAAGTCTACAAACTTACAAAAAACTTTCAGGGTTAATCTGGAAGGGAAATATGTCTTTTTGTCAGTTAATTGAATAGGATTACGTACTTCTCTGGTTGGCAATTGAAAGGAAATGTTCCTCTCCCTTTTGATCCTTCAAGAGTTTGCTGTACTTTAAACAATTGTGAGTCTCATTTTGAACAGAGCTTATGTCTAATATGTTGTAAGGTGTCTTGAAAGAATTGTCTTGCAGGCATATCCCAGTTTTCTCTCTAAAATCACAGAATATTCTGATTTCACATAGCATTAAAAGAGAAATTAAGGAAGTAGTCATATTCTGCCTAAAGTAGAAGTTCAAACTTATAATACCCTTTTGACATTTGACTAGAAATACCTACAAAGCCACAACTATATATAGGGTAAGTATTTTGCTCTGTTCCTTTTTGTGATCACATCTTTTAGAAACAATTGCATAATTATATAGAGTATGTGCTTGGATAAAAATAATGCAAAATCTCACTCCTAGCAGATGTTGCTAGAAAAGTAAATGACAAGTAAACTTTCATCTGTTTCACCATTTGCTAATTGACTATGGCAAAAAAAAAAAAAAAAAAAAAGAACAAAATAATGAGTTATTCTGGGGAAAGAGATTTTTCTTGGCCTAGTACCATAATTTTCACACTTTAGTTAGACTTGGTTGCAAAGCCAAGAGCATTCGGCGAAGAGTCTTTGGATCATAATATTAAGATTATGGTTTGTTTGTTTGTTTGCTTGTTTTCAATAGGATTCTATACCTGCTTTACGGTGGGCAAGCAAAAATACTTTCAGCAGAGTTAAAAATGTTTTAGAAATTAGAAACATCAAGATTTCTCTTTTATCTCCCATTTCCCCTATATAGAATCACAGGATCATAGAATGCTTTGTCTCAGAAGGGACCTTTAAAAGTAATCTGGATCAACCCCTCTGTAATTAGCAGGGATTTCTTCAACTAGAACAGGTTGCTCAGAGCCCTATCCAACCTCGCATTGAGTGGTTCCAGGGATGGGGTGTCTACCACCTCTCTGGGCAGCCTGGGCCAGTGTTTCACCACCATCTCTGGAAAAAAATGTCTTCCTTCTATCTAGTCTAAATCTACTGTCTTTTAGTTGAAAAACATTACACCTTATCCTGTTGCAACAGGCCCTGCTATAAAGATTGCACCCATCTTTCTTATAGGCTCCTTTAAAGTATTGAAAGATGTCACTAAAGTCTCCCTGGAGCCTTCTCCAGGCTGAACAGCCTCAGCTCTCTCAGACTTTCTTCACAGGAGAGGTGTTCCAATTCTTATTTTTGTGGCCCTCCTCTGGACCTGCTCCGACAGGTCCATGTCTTTCCTGTGTTGAAGGCTGCAGAGCTGGATGCAGCGCTGCAGGTAATATAGAGTGAAGTTACAGAGCTTTTCCTTATAATTCCATCACCCAAGCACCGTAATCAATTTCCTAGATTGTATCTTTCCTATTTGCTGCAAGATTAATCTCTGGATGTAAGTTCAAAGGAGTTTTATGGAGAAAGTCCAATTTGCTGAAGGTTGGATACGCAAAAAGTTATAACAAGCTTCATAATCCATTTGCTAACAATATTGTCTATCGATTTTTAAGATCTGAAATAAATCTGACAAACCTTATAGAAATATCCTTCATTGCCCCAGTCTATAGCACACTCTGTGCTGCATATGCCTGATACATAAAACTTCGGGGCAATGATGCAGTAGAGAGTAGGTATCTAGGAAAAAAAAGCTTATGAAGCTTTTATTAAGCTTATCCTAAAAATCGAACTTTTTTTCACTGAAAGTGTTTATGAAATACAATTTCATAGGACAATAGTAATTCTCTTGTTGATCCCATGTATTTGGAGTTTTTGGCTTTCAAGCTCTTTAGGTTAATTCTTGTCTATCCCTGTTTTGCATATAAAACACAAGCAATTCCTATTTATTAATTAATTTGTTTATTTCTGATCTGTTCTAAACATTATCTGGTTTTCTCAGAAGTCATTCTTTTTTTTGCTAGATTCACCCCAATGAGCAGTGTGATTAAAGACACAGTCATCTCGTCAGAAAGCACAAAATGCCCATGTGTGGCACCTCATTTGTCAAGTTCAGAAGGACTTGTGCGGGTTTTG
This sequence comes from Ceryle rudis, assembly GCA_033439905.1. NCBI lineage: Eukaryota > Metazoa > Chordata > Aves > Coraciiformes > Cerylidae > Ceryle > Ceryle rudis. The sequence continues at coordinate 40,693 of JAAGNO010029211.1, forward strand.
GGTTATTTTGTTAACTACTTTTGTAGTTCAGCTGTTTGTTTCACAGAGTTAGTTGTATTGGACACAGTATCGCAACGTTTGGTGGTGGGCGACTACGCGGCTTCCTGAATCCACACGCAGAAAGATGACCTCCTGGGCCGGGTTTCCGAAAGGATCTGCCACCCGAGCGGGGGATGCCGCGGCCACAACGATCTGACAGCCTGGAGAAAAGTGGGTGAAACCGCCAAGGCCGAGGAAAGCATCTGAACCCAGCGCTGCGTCACGACCGGGGGCGACGAGAGGGTCGCTCCCCGCACTGCTCTCAGGAGACCCACACCCCGTCCCCGGGGCCACCAGCCC
>JAAGNO010029212.1:0-18092 GCA_033439905.1 Ceryle rudis
CACCCCCCCGCTCCAAGTGGCCCGCGCAAGGTCTCCGAGCCGGCGCCCGGCTCTTCCAGGGGGATTAACCCAGCGCCCCATCTCCCCGGGGCTCCCCCAGTTGCTTCACCCTCTTGAGCCGCTGTCCCCGGTGTGGGCAAAGCCGCGGGGCTGGGGGCGATGCCCACAGGGGCCCCGCCACCCCAAATCCATTGTCGTGCTGAGCACCCACACATTGAGTGTATGGTAAACACTCAGTGTCCAAGTTGGAGGGAGTACTGACCTTCTTGAGGGTAGGGAGGCTCTACAGAGGGATCTGGCCAGGCTGGATCGATGGGCAGAGGCCAATGGGATGAGGTTCAACAAGGCCAAGTGTCCTGCACTTGGATAACAAGAAACCCAGGCAACCCCAGGCTTGAGGAAGCAAAAGCTGCCCAGCGGAAAAGGACTTGGGGTGTTGGTCAACAGACAGATGAAGATGAGCCAGAATGTGCCCAGGTGGCCAAGAAGACCACCAGCATCCTGGCTTGCATGAGCACTACTGTGGCCAGTAGGACTAGGGCGGGGATCATTCCCCTGTCCTCTGTACTGGTGAGGCTGCACCTCAAACACTGGGTTCAGTTTCCAGCCCCTCACTGCAAGGATGTCAAGGTGCTGGAGCATGTCCAAAGAAGGGCAATGAAGCTGGTGAAGGTTCTAGAGAATGTCTTACAAGGAGTGACTGAGGGAACGAGTTTTTCAGTCTGGAGAAAAGGAGGCTCAGTGGAGATCTTACTGCTCTCTACAACTACGTGAAAGGAAGTTGTAGGGAGGTGGGGGTCAGTTTGTTCTCCCAAGTAACAAGCAATAGGACAGGAGGAAATGGCTTCAAGTTGTGTCAGAGGAGGTTTAGATTGGACATTAGGAAAAAATTCTTCCCCAAAAGGGTCGTGAGGCATCGGAACTGGCTGCCCTGTGAAGTGGTGGAATCACCATCCCTGGAGGTATTTAAAAGGCTGTGGTGCTGAGGGACAGGATTTAGTGGTGGACTTGGCAGTGTTAGGTTTAAGGTTGGACCTGATGATCTGAAAGGTCTTTTCCAACTTAAATGATTCTATCTTTATATGAAAATGGGGACCTTACCTGGTATGGCTGCCCATGCTGCCTGTCCTTCCATCCAGGGATGACCCTTTCCCACCCACCTGGGACCCTAGGGAAGGAAATGGTTTTGCTCTACCCCATGCTCCTTTATCACCTCCCTCTATTGTCCTCTGTATAAATGGAGTAAGAGCAGTTTCTCATCGCCCTGGTAGTTTTGCTTAAGTGGAACTCAGCTGTCCTAAGACTCCGAGCATGTGGAAATTACAGGGTGAGTGTTCAACAGCATCAAATTTCGGGGTGGGATTTTTATGGTCTTTTTTTTTCTTCTTGTTCTCCAACACCAGACTAATATAAGAAAGACATATTTTACACTGAGGGTAGTGAGACACTGGCCCAGTTGCCCAGAGAGGTGGAAGGAGCCCCATTGCTGGAAACATCCCAAGTCGGGTTGGGCTGGGCTCTGAGCAACCTGCTGTAGTTGCAGATGTCCCTGCTCAGTGCGGGGGGATTTGACTAGGTGACCTTTAAAGGACCCTTCCAACCCAAACAATCCTATGATCCTATCCATGACATATTCCCTGTCATAGAGGAATGTATGAGAGAGCAGACACATCCCTCCATGAAGGAGGATTAGCTGGAAGCTGAGGGTGGCCACAGCACAGGCAGATCCTGCAGCATGTGAACAGAGTGGGCAGAGAAGTGTGCTGGTTACAATGTTCATCGATGGCCATGGCAAGTGATGGAAACAGGTCCAGGTCTATCTAGGGAGCCAGAAGGAACAGGAGATGGGGCAAGAGACAGGAATGGAAAGGCTGCAACATAAGTCCAGGGTCCTTCTAGGAGACAGGAACAGGCTTCAGAGTGGGTCCAAGTTCTGACCAGGAGATGAGAGCAGGGGTGGAGAATGCCCCAGGTAAGGCTGATCAGGGCCTTCAAGGTTTATAAGTGCACCAAATCAAGTCATTATATGACTCTATACATTGCTAAACATTCAAACACCTGATTTCCAGAGCCTGCAGAAATCCTATTGACCAACAGTCACCTTCTGGAGGCATCCTGAAGGCAGGTGAAACAAGGAAGGATTTCAGTGCCCCACCAAAGCAAACAACACAGAACCCCTGTGAATGGCAGAAAAATCTCAAAAAAAAAAAAAAAAAAAAAAAGGTTGTTCTTGGTCTACTGGAATGTGGGTTTGGGTTTCATTCAAACCCTTCTGAAGCCCACAAGAAGCTTCCTTCCGATTTTAGGGAGGTTTGAATCCGGCTGGAAGGCTCCTCTCCCAGCCAAGGTGGACTTTTTCTCTCTGTACTTTCTCCGTATCTAATCCTGGAAGGGAACTGGAAGAGAGCAGTGACCCTCAGGAGCCTGGGAATGAACCTAAAGAAGAGCTTCATTCCCCAAGCTGGGGTGGCAGTGGCAGGACTGCTCTTCCCAGGAGGGGACAAAACAGACCATGTCACATGTACAGGGAGAGGACCTTCCTCCAGAGCTGGCTGTATTGCCGTGCAAGTGTCACAGGGCCCTGCTTTGAGCTTTGCCTTCCCTCGGGACCACCAAACCTGGGAACAACATGCTCTTCTCAGGAGGTCAGGGAAGGGGAGCCTCATCCCAAATAAAGATCATGATGCAAAGCGAGACCCAGTAAGGCTGTCCAGAAGGAAACTGGGGATGCCCATTGCCGCTTTTAACTTCAAATAAATTTGGCAAATTACAGGCGATAACACAACTGGGTCAACACCAGACTTGGGGATGGTGGAAAGGATTTTAAGTTTAAAAATGAGCAGCTTTCTGATGCAATATAGGACAAGTGTCCAGGCTACAAGAGGGTTTGAAATGCGCCAGAAACATCGACCCCAGTGACATCAACCTGCACTGGATCCATCAGCAGCGTGAGAGGCAGCGGGCAGATTGTACTGGGGAAAAGCAGAAAAATAATCATCCAGAGGACGGAGTGACTCAGGGGATTGGCAATAAGATGGATCATGTTACTGCCATGGAATGGGTTCCAATTAGTTACATCCGCTTTTAATTATTATTATTATTTATACAGAACCTAAAGGCAGTCCACAGATTATCCAAAAATGTGTGGGCTGATCTGTAAATCCTTCACCCCACCCCTCACAGCCCATGTAATGACAAACACAAGTCACGCTGCCTAGACTGGTTCATACTGGCTGCAACATAAATTGCTTATTAACGTTCAACTTGCTGCATCCTCACATTTCTCGGTCTTTGGAAGGAAAATAGGGAAGCGGGTGACTGAGGTTGGAGTTTCATGTTAAGTTGTTTTTGGTGGCAGCAGCAGCAGCTCAAGAAGTTCCTCTTCTCCCACCGCATTTGGTTCCTTTTTCCCCCTTGTGCCACCCCGTGATTCATACAAATACATCCCCATGGGATCAACCAGGTCAGTGAACTGGTACCTCTGTTAAAATAACAAGAAGGAGGGTATTTTTAACCAGAGTTGGTCAACCAAGCTGCTCATGTTGATTGGGTACTTCTGGGTCTTCACTAAGATGGTAGCAGAAGTCCTAGCAAGCGATGGAGTGACATCCACTGACCTGATTTGCCACCACAAACCATTTTCTCTTCGACTGCAAGCCCTCCTCTCTTAAGATGAAAAGCCAATGGGCCTGCTTAATCATCTGAAGCTGTTCAAATCCTGGTCATGAAATTGGATGAATTGTTTTACCAGAGGAAGTTTTTGGAGAAATGTTAAAGAATATGCTACAGAACCATCATTTGCTTCATCCTATAGAAAACAGAAGCATTCTGGGTAGAGATTTTGCATCACTTATTTGCAATAAAAGTAGCTGGGCTAATGAGACAGACATAATTTACTTTCAGACTTTCCCTTTCTCTGCACATGGACCATCACTTCCACATCTCTTGTAGAAAGAGAACATTTCCATGTTCGGATGCTGTTACAGGCAAGTAGCCACTGCATGGGAAAATTCACAGCTTCAATTCATATAGAAACTAAAATTATCACTTGCATTAACATAAATTGGGAAGTTAAACCAACAAAGCCTGTAGAGTTCCCTGGGTGAGGGAAATGAGAGTTTGGGTGGGAGTTCTTGCCCTTCTGTCCCTCCTTATGATCTCCAGGAAACTGGCCTACCAAGAGCAGATGTTCCCAGCAGGAACATAGTGATATATATATACACATATATATATATAAACACAGTGACTATCTAGTAGGATCTGTGACAAATGCAGGATTGCATGCAAGAAGGTCTTTTGGTGGTTGAGATGAGAAAATGTTGGTCTTCTAGAGTAAGATGGCAATCAAAAAAGAGCATGAGAATGTCCTCCAGATGTGCAGACAGAGCAGCTCCCCTGTGGCTGTTTGTCCAGACAGGGACAGAGTGCACTTCTGCAGTCTTCTTATTAAAGGAGCTTTTCTCACCTTAGGCTGTGGGAAAACAAAACCATGTTCTCCATTGCAGAGCTAAAAGGAGTCTGGGTCTCCCCATAGAGAATCCAGTTCCTGCCTTAAAGTTTTTGACAGCAGCAAGTTACTTTTATGTATTATTTGATTCCACTGACTCAGAAGCATCTTGAAAGAGAGATGTTTCCTTTTCAAAGGTGTATTATCACTGATGGATTTCCTGCCTGGGTATTCCATGGGATGTCAAGACAAGTTGTTGGGGAGCCATGGGTGGGCAGCTGGGAAATGAAAGCATAGAATCATAGAATAGTTTGGGTTGGAAGGGACCTTTAAAGGTCATCTAGTCCATCCCTCCTGCAGTGAGCAGGGACATCTTCAACTACAGAAGATTGCTCAGAGCCCTGTCCAACCTGATCTTGAATGTTTCCAGGGATGGGGCATTGACCAATTCTCTGGGCAACCTGTGCCAGTGTCTCACCACCCTCATTGTAAAAAAAAAAAATTCTTCCTTTTATCTAGTCAAAATCTACCCTCTTTGTTTAATACATGTTTGGTCACCCTCACTCCTGAGCTAATCCCTCTTCTGGAAAAGGCTGATGCACAGCTAAGAGCCTGTTTTCCCAGAGGACTTTAAGAAAGCAGAAGCCCAGCAGCTGAAGGCAAGGTTCAGTGTGTCAACACGACTTTAACTCTGCACCCCAGGGTAACGGTGGTGAGATAACCAGCAGGTAAGATGGGGAGATGAGGCTTCACATGAAGCACAGCTGGTGCTGGTGGTGAGATAACCAGCAGGTAATGGGGACCTGAGGCTGCACATAAAGCACAGCTGGTGCTGCATCTTCACTTCTGGTGAGAAAGGGGAGACGGGCACACAGGCCTGGCACATCAAATCCTTTTCAGGTCAATGACTCACTGTAAAGAAGTTTCCTTTCTGCCCTGAAAGCAGCACAGCAACACTGATGCTGTAAAGCAGAATGGTTTCTCTCCATCTGAAAGCCACAGCTGCCTGAGTGCAGAGTTCAGGGCAGGTGGAGCAAGCCCTGCACCTTTCAGAGGTAAAATAATAAATGTATGTAAAGTTAATGCTGCTGCTTTTTTTTTTTTTTTGGGGGGGTGGGGGGAGGCTGGTTATTCCTTTGATTATATGGAGTCTTGTTTTACAGGAGGTCCTTTGGTTCAGATGGGGAGGGAGATCCAGATTTTGAAGCCTGGAGGCTTCTCAACCTCACTAAAAACACTGTGACTCTGGGTATATCATATAGTGCCCTCATTCACCTTCCTGCTTCTCCTTGGGTTTAACTGGTCTGGGGCTGAGGCTAGAGTTGTGCCTAACAGAGCCCAGCCTTGCTCTCAAATAAGGCATCTGATGATCATGAAATTGGAAATTAAAAATTACAATCATTTCTATGCACATATCTGAAATTCTTCAAATGTCCCTAAGCTTACTCAAAGCAGCAAATTAGGTGGTATAGCCACAGTCAGAGAGTTAGCAGCAAAGGCAAGAGCTTCACGCTAAGCAGAAGCCCACATCTTGTCTTGCTCGTCTGAGCCCAGCACAGCCTGAGTGGGATGAGGAGGTGGCAAGGGTGATGGGGTGGTTTGCAGAGCTTTCGGAGAGTGCTGCAAATCTCAGTACCAGTTTCCCAAAGCCAAGTGCTTCCCTGAGAGGTTTGTGCACTTTTGTAGATTCAACATTACAAAAAGACACCGAACAACCCCCCGAGTCCCTCCACAAATCTGTGGTTCATGTCAGCTGTGGCTGCAAGATCCCTCGTGTCAGATTCCCTGGCACAATGTGACGCTGACGGCTTTACACTTTGTGTCTCCTGCAGAAGGACCATCAGAGTGGCACGGGCAGCCACTGCCTAATCCAGCCTAAATCCTCCTGGTACAGAGATGAACCAGCAGATAACCCTCACCACCTCTATTCCAGAAGGCTTCATTTCAGTTGGCTCAGCACAATGATTTTTTTTTTTGCTCAAGCAAGAGCTCAAAGCCAGATGTACAGCCTTGGGGTTTTTTTGGAGCCCCAGGAGAATGTCACTTCCTGAGTGACCTTGTTTGGCCACCCCAGCTGCACTCAGAAGGGCGGACCTCATTGCTGAGTGATCACAGATAATCTTAGCCACAGTTTAAGGTCTCCTCCCAGCCCACCAATATGAAGTGGACCCCACAGCATCATCGCCCCAGGGCTGAGGGCAGGCAGGGCTGTGCACGTGTCTGTGCCAAGGGAGTTACGGCCACCAGATAATGGTGTCCGGGGGGGGGGTGACAGGTGGGGTGAGAAGTAACTGACGGGCTCTGCTGGCCTTGCACTAGATGTCTTATTTGATGTGTTTGCACAGGATATGGAGTTATCCAGGGCAGTCATTAAGGGTGACGACGCAGACGTGAAAAGAACTTAAAATAACGTCTGACCAGGCACTATAAGCACAGTGTCTTTGAAGCAGGGAAAGGACTCCCTCTGCATGGGTTGCTGCTCCCAGGAACAAGACCCCAGAGCCTTTCACAGGCTTCCCCAAAGATCAGATTGCAGCACAGCGGTGGGTGAGGAGAGCAAACAGGGGAATGGTGATGGGTATGGAGAAGCCCCTGGAGAGGGAGGGCTTAGCAGGCATTGAAGCGTGAGGGACATGAGGCTGATGTCATGGATCACAGAATCACAGAATTATTGAAGCTGGAAAAGAACTCTGAGATCAACAAGTCCAGCCTATGACCTATCACCACCACATTGGCTAGGCCATGGCACGAAGTGCCACATCCAATCTTTCTTTAAACACCTCCAGGGATGGTGACTCCCCCACTTCCCTGGGCAGTGCTTTCCAATATCTGATCACCCTGTCCGTGCAGAAGTGCTTCCTAAGATCCAACCTAACCCTCCCTTGGCACAGCTTCAGGCCATGCCCTCTCTTCCTGTCACCAGTTGCCTGGGAGAACAGCCTGACCCCCACATGACTACAGCCTCCCTTCAGGTAGTTGTAGAGAGTGATAGGGACCCCCCCGAGTCTCCTCCAAGCTAAACAGCCCCAGCTCCTCATAAGGCTTTCCCTCTTGTCCCTTCACCATGATGATACAGAGAAAGCCAGTGGGGACATCAGTAACGTATCACTCACAGCATACACAGGTGAAGGAGCCGGGAATGTGCCAGGTCTCGGAATCACTGGGATTTGTGCATCCTCAGTGCTGGGTGTTCCCCAGCACACCGGCAGAGTGCTGAGAGGCAGCCTTTTCCCTGGCAGTTGGTGGTGGAAAGCATGCATCCAGCAGCCTGCTGCAGCAGCTGCCTGAGGTCCAAGCGGTGGATGGATGTCCTCAGCACCGTGGGGAGCATGGCAAAGTGGCTTGGAGATAGCAAGATGTTCACAACTTGGATGGGCTCCTGCCGTCCAGCATAGCTACTTAAAAGCCTCACCCAAGTTTGGCTCACTTAAATCACTTCAGGCTATTTAATTATGGTCTTAATGTTGGTTAGAGTAACTTGTGGGTTGTTTAAGGAGCTGGTAATGTCAGGATAAGCTTTCTATGGAGAGGAAGACCCAGGGAGCAAACCCTCCAGCATAAGGCAGCTCAAGCCTTGCATTAAGCACCAGTTTAGGAGGCATGAAGAGCCTGCAGGAAGCTCCCTGCAGTCTGGCACTCTTCTGCCTTCACACATTTTTACTGTGTGCAAATCCTCCTCCGGGAAATTTAGAGTTAGTCCTGGTGCTAAATTACTCTGGAAGAGAGTGTCTTCAGCCCAGATTATTGCTGGTCAGATTAACACCCCTTCTCAGGGCTTGATGCGTAAAGCAGCAAAGAAGTCCCAGGACAGCTAATGTGAAGGAAAAATCCCTCCCATCTCACCAGCCTCCAGGTCCTTCCTAGGGACTGGGCAGCTTTTCTGTGTGTTCCTTGACAGCTTTTCAGACTCTCTTCTGTGATGGTTTCTGGTCCTGTTTGCCACCACAATTATACTCAGGCTGGTTAAGAGGGCAAAGGGAGGATAAGTCCCCCTTCCTGAGCTCAAATCACCTTCAGCCACAGCTTAAACACGTCAGAAGAGCTTGCTACTCTGAAGCATGAAGGTCTTATTCCTGTCCTTCATCCCGCAGCTTCAGGCCACCAGCCCCTGTCTTTCTCTCTGTCTCAGCCCTCATACTGAGGGTTGACATTCAGCGCTGACTTAGCAGAAAGCTGTTCCCTTTTCTTGCTCATTTTTTTTTTTTTGTGCCAGATTAGTAGTTTGTATGTGTGGAGGCTGTGCAACACCAAAGTGGGGTGGGGTGGAGGATGATTCCAGGCCATCTGTTGGTGAAGGATGCTCACTATGGATGTGAAAGCCATTAGAGCCTATTCCCAGGTCATATGATCAGAGGAGAAGCAGAGATGGTCATTTCAGTCTACAAAAACTGGTGAAAAGCCTGATATAGGGAGAACTGGGCAGAGACATTGGCGGATTGCTGGGACAATCCCAACAGCAGCTGAGGAATGCCTACCATGGCACAGTGAAGGCTGGGAGGTGCTGTGGGAGCTCTGGGGTTGCACTAGGCCTTGCCTGAAGCTCATCTCACCCTAAGCTCTGCCCCACTATTGTGGGGCACTTGCTGGTTGAGTAGAAGTGGGATGGTGGGATGCCCAGTGCCATGCCTATGGGATAGGCCTGGATAGAGGTGGCACAAAACAGAAAGTGTAGCCACCATGTTCCTGCTCTTAGCCCTCTTCTTTCCATTTCATGTCCGAGGACCCTCACTTCAATCTCCGAAGTGTCTATGGAGCAAATTAGCTTTGGAAATGAGCCAGGGCGCAACCCTAAAAGCTCTAGATGCTGCCTGCTTTAGGGGTAATACTGTAAAAAATGCAACCAGTGCTACCAGGAAGGTAGCAACAAGAGAGCAATTAAGGAACCCTTAATTTCTAAGGGTCCTTACAAGCACATCCCTAATCTCCATCCAGAAATCTTTGGAAAATTCAGTTAAACCAGCCTGAGTACTCCAAGGACTATCCTGCCCTGCAAGCCTTTCCCCACCTTCATGCCCCTGCTTCCCTTCCCAGATAACGTTCTCCACTTGTGAACAAAGAAACTTAACAAAACAGTGCTTCACTGAAAGGAAGGGAGGCAAGGGAAACAGGAAAGCAGATAATACAACAATAAACAACCACCCCATCCAAAGGACACAGGGAAATGTTCAACTCTCCCATTCTCTTTGCTTTTCCAGGGCTCCTTAGGAAAGCCAGCTACTGCCTCCATCCTGCAGCCTCCCACTGTGTCCAGTCCACTGGTCTCAAGTCTCAGGATATGCATTTCTCCCAGGCAGCAGACACCCATCCATCCATCCATCCATGAATCCATCCACCTCCATTAGCCACTGTTCATCATTCAGTGATGCCCTTAGCAGGAACCCCATATTGTCCTCTATCGGGAGAAGACTTTTTAAATAAAGTCAAAACCCAAGGGCAGCCTATTTTTTTCATGCACAATTTCTGATAGTGGTTGTGTTGAGCTAAGCTCCTCAAGGTCATGGAGTGTGAGAAATTTGATTGAGAAACAGTAGTACCTGTGGACCTCCAGTTTCCATCACCAGGTTCACCTTGCGCTTAAGCAGTAGTGGAAGAGGGGAGGCTCAGAGCAGGAGCGTGGGGAGGTGCAGTCTGGATGCATCGCCTGATGAGTGACGTGGTGCCAGACAAGGGACGAGCTGTTCCTCTGCTCATTATTGTTACCAGATGAGTGGGAGGCTTTTACGATCGCTGGTTTGGGATAATCAAACGCTGATTGCGACAGAGGAAGGAGGGCTCTGCTCCTCGTCCCTCCTGCGCCCCGCGCTAGGCAGGGGGTGTAATGGGTACAGCTCCCTGCCCTCCCTTGCAAGGCTTTGTTCTTAGGGGTGACGTGCAGCATCCCAGACGTGACTGCGGATCCCACCCCCCCGCGACGCCCCGCTGCATCTGGGGGTATTGTGTGATGCCCAGAACAATATGTTGTGGTTAGGGATGCCTGGGAGAGCGCCGGGAGGCTCCCTGCTCCCCTTCTCTCTGCTAGCGCTGGGGGGGAGGCAGCTTTCAGCCATCTGGTAGCTGTGGGTTCGGTGGAGGTCCCACAGCAAGGGAGAAGAAGCAGTCACCAGTCCTGTTCCTTGACAGGAGGGCCAGCATTTGGCATTGACTCAGCCATAGATGTGCTGTTTGTCTTGGGCATAGGATGCCCTTGGGCACTGTAGGAGCATAGGATAGCTCATGTGGGAAGGGATAGCAGGAGGTCTCCAGACCAATCTTCTGCTCATGTGGGGCCAGCTCTGGGGTCAGACCAGGTTGCTCAGGTCTTTACCCAGTCATGTCTTGGAAACCTCAGAGGCTGGAAGCAGCACAGCCTGTCTGGATGTCGCGTATCAGTGCTGAACTGTCCTCATAGTGGGATCACTTTTCCTCATATCCATAACCTTGGATGTCCTCACATCATTCACCACTGTGTAGAGCCTGCTTTCATTGTCTGCCTTCATCATCTTCATATCCTCCTTGCAGGTATTAGAGGTCACTATCAGATCCCCACCAAAGCTCTCTCTTCTCCAGCCCTGCACCCTCAGTCTCCCCTTCCAGGCAGTGTGCTCCAGTGTCTTGACCACCTTGGTGGCCCTTCACTGGACTCGCTCCCATGTGTCCCTGTGTCTCATACTGGGGGTTGAAAACTGGATGCATTATCCAGACGCGGTGTCAGCAGGGCTGAGCAGAGGGGAAGGATCCCTTCCCTCAACCTGCTGACAACACTCTGCCTAATGCAGCCCAATGGGTTGTTTGCCTCATTCTCTGTGATGACTCATTACTGACTCATGGTCAAGTTGGTGTCCACCAAGACACCAAGGCCCTTTTCTGCAGAGCTGCTCCACCACCAGTCAGCCCCAACCTGTATTGTAGCGTGGGGGTTATTTCTTCCCAGGTGCCAGAGTTGGCATTTGCCTATGCTGAAGTTCATAAAATTTCCTTGAAGTACCAAGTCAAAGAGAGTGATCAGCAGGTGCCCTGTGGGCTTGCCCTAGTCCCATGGATTTTTGCTTTGAAATGTATTTCAATGGAAAGTTCCTTCCAGGACCTGCCTGCATCTTAGAAGAGTCTGAGTATTTGGGATGTTGTGATGGCTGGAAGCTCAGGCAGTGATGCAATGTAGGCCAGTGAAATAACTGAGAACATGGGAATCATGTCTCACAGGAAAACCTTCTGCACCACCCAGTGCCAAGGGGAGGACTTCTGGGAGCACCAGGGAACCTCAGATAGGACTTTTCCTGCGAGTGCTTCATTGCAAAACCCTCAGGACTTCGGGGCTTCCTTGTCCTCTGGTGGCCACAGTCACAGAAGCATAGAAGCATTTAGGTTGGAAGTCCAACCATTAACCCTACTCTACCAAGTCCACCACTAAGCCATATCCCCAAGCACCACATCTATATATGTCTTTTAAACACATCCAGGGAGGCCTGGGCAGCCTGTTCCAGTGCCTGACAACCCTTTCACAGGAAAAAAAAAATCCTAATAATAACTTTTCCCCCTTCCAGGAGGGAAGGGAAACTGTCCTTTCAGGCCTGGGGAGTCCATTGGGCTGCCTAGGTGAGATACCCCTCAACACACATCTTGTTTGCACACCCATTTTGAGAAAGCAGGGGGCATGTGCTTGTGTGTGGCAAGGAGCTGGACTTCGAATGGTTTGTACTTCTCTGTCCTTTCTTGCTGGTTGTTTGCCCTTGTCACACAGGTCCCCTTGGGCTGAGCCAACCCTCTGAGTCAGTTTGGTGTGGAGTATGTTTGGCCAAGGATCTGTTAGTCATCTTCCTTTGCGGTGTGCAAGTCCTTTGGCCAACAAGTGTGCTGGGAGATGTTCATAGCCTTTGGTAGAGGCAAGGCAGAATAACGTTATTCTCCACTAACTACTCAAGGAGTGACAGTATCTTTAAAGACCATATGAAGTGAGACATGTAAGAAGATTCCAATTTTCTGTGGATGAAGAAAAGACCCCCTTGGCTCCTTTGACAAGGAGCTCCTATTCTTCCCCAGTTCACCACAGCAACAGTGCAGGGTCTTACCCTCCCTGTAGAGAGGTCCCTTCCCCAGACCAGAGTATTTATTCCCAGGACTTCCCCGCCGCAGGGCTGCTCATTCATCTCTCGCAGACAGAACGGAGCCTGTCACAAGAGCAGATGCAGAGCAGGCAGAGCTCCCCATGAGATCCTTCACCACCAGGGATGATAAACAGATGGGGAAATCTTCTGGGAAATGCATTGACGTAAGAAGTAGGTGAGAGGCTGGAGCATTGTCCCCAGGGAGGTGGAAACACGCTGAGAAAGCTGGACGCAGAGCCCAATGCACAATGGCTCTTTGATTCCCCCAGACAGAGAGCTGCTAATGGACCGTTTCCTCTCCCAGCCCTCCCTGCTGGTCGGAGATGTCTTGCCCTCCCGTTATCTCTCACTCTGACTTCTCTCTGGGATTTCCTCTGACCCCCTTCAGCAAGCTGCTGAGCTCCAGTCATCCCAGGCTACTGTCCCTCATAGCACTCCTGTGTCACCAGAGCTGCTGTGGCCAGAGGCATTGCTCTTCAGAGGGTGACTCACCCCTGCCACAGGTGCGTGCAGAGCATGGCCCCATGGAGAAGCCTCAGCCTTCCGATTTAGAGAGAGGTGGGCTTAGATACTTCTCCAGGACCATAATATGACCTGACAGCCCTCCTTGGAGGGGTTTCACACCAAGACTGCATCCTACTGCGTCAATCCTTCTTGGAAGAACAGAGCCATTGATGCAATTCCTTGTGTGTTTTGCATTATATACCTCTCCCTTTCCCTCTGAAAATTAAACGGGGAATAGGGCCCCCATGGCAGCCCACTCTCTCCCAGCCAGGTGGCCAGCTGCCAGGAGAGCGGTGCCTTGGGCCACCACACTGGGCGCACGTGGGACAGCAGCACACCCAAAAAATTCAGCCCTGCAGCATCTGGGTGCTGAGCTGGTCTTTATTATTAAATTTTAATTACTGGGGCTGAATTTTAATACAGAAACAGTGTAATTGCAGTTTACATCCCAGCCCCAAGGCCAGGTCGCTAGCATCAAAGAGTCCCTAATGATGAGGTTAGGGGTTGGGGTTTTTTTTTGGTTAATGCAACAATTGGATTTGGAAATACAGGAAAGAAGTTGCCATGGGGGAAGGGGAGGCAGAGGGCTGCCTGAGATGCAAAGCTGCTGGGAGGCTCTGACAGCCAGACATATATTGCTGTTTATAATACTTAATAGCGAGCAAAACTACAAAGTCCTTTCTTTATTCATTTCTCTCCCCAGCACTTCACAGCATGCAATAACTTGGATTTATAAATTAAACATGCTCCTTGTTTTAATATATCATCTAGTTCTTATTCCACGATCCCATAATAGGATTTTTAATTGCCTGTCATAGAATCATGCATCCTTCTCGTAGTCTGGGAGTGCGAGTGTAACCATGAGTTCATTGGCCCATGTCACTATTAAATGGTGCATTTAAATCTTCACATTAACAAAAGCGAGGAACACGAGCGGGAATGTGGAACAGTCATCATTAAGGAGAATTGTTTTCTGTAGTAAAAAATAAGACAAACCAGGCAAAAAATACAGATTTCTTTTTCTTTTTCCCTTTTTTTTTTTCTTTTTTTTTCCCCCAAAGGGAAAGGCATTACACAGTGTTTTAATTTTTTCCGGGGTTTATTTTCAAGTGATGAGTATCCAACAGCTTGAACCCAGATTGGAGTCCAAAGGGCTGAGGCAGAAGGTTACAAGACCCACTCCAAGAGTGGCCACAGACCCATGATCTGGTGCTTAAAATGGACTGTCCAGCTCCAGACCCCTGTCCTGCTTCACTGGCTGCAAGACATACGGCTATTTTCCCCTGCTTTTGTGCTCAGCAGTCCTAAAATCTGTGCTACTGGTTGTCAGTCCAGCTGAGATGTCCCTGACAGAGCCTGGGAACCCCGGGCAGGAGCGGGCACCAAGGAGGAAGATGGAGAATGGGGCAGCAGGTACCATTCTGCTGCTGTATTTGACCTCGGTGCACCCACATGGTGACCACTGTGCTGCTCTGGCATATGCACCCCAAAGTGGGTGTACTGGGCGGAGGAGGGACAGAAGAAGGCAGCTAGATGGTTAACAGGGATGGAGCAGCTGCCCTGTTGCAATTTAATGTGATTTCCTCTTGCAACACTCGAATATCTGCTCTTTGTAAGAGTTGGCTGTATCCTAGAGCTTTTATCGCAGCTTCTCCTTCCTGGCAAAACAGAGTCAAATCCTTAGACCTTTCTACTTTTTCATATCTTCATCTTTTTCTTTTCTTTTCTTTTCTTTTTTTTTTTTTTAATTTAATTTACATGGGTTTTTCAAAACATACCCTAAATAGGAGACTTGGTCCAACAGACACCTCAGCAGTAGGGAGGAAAGCTGAATAATTCCCTCCTCTGGCTTACACACAACAGTCTTGTTACTGCAGCCTGGAAAAGAGATTTGCTGCTTTTATTGGTGTTTTCCCAATGGCAGATTTCTCATCCCCATCCTTTGTGACTTGCTGTACCTTCTCCATTTCTGCTGTACCATCACCTGGTAAGAGCTCCCCAGTGGGCACCATGCATTTGATATCTCTCCTCTAAGAGCTGCACTTTGTGCTGTTATTTATTGGATTTCATCTCATTCAATTCAGGCTTTTTCTCCAATTTTTGAGCTCATTTTCAATTTTCATCCTGTCCTCCTGGGTGCTTGTGGTTCAGCACGACCTGCATATTTTAGAAATGCATTCCCTGGGCCGTCATTCGAGTCAGGAAATGAAAATATTGAATAGAATCACCTTTATTCCCAATTTGGGATGACACTGCTCAGAATCTCCTCCTTGTCAGGCTGAAAACCCCCAGCAGTGACTCCGGGCCTCTTTAATTCAATTGTTCCTAAATTCACTTTCTCATATTTCCTTAATTTAAGAGAATTCATAAAATGTCAGGTGGGACTATTTCAAAAGCTTTACCTAAATCACAGCACGTTTCAGCTGCCCAAGAAGGAACCTGAGCTGAACATTAATCTGGTTTGGGCACTTCATTTCTGAAAAATTAATCTTCTTATCCCTATATTATTCTCTGGCTTCATATCAACTGTTTAATAATTTGTTCTGGGAGTTTCCAAGGCTCAAAGTTAGGCTCCTGGTTTAACATTCCCACTTTTTAAAGAGAGCTATTGTGCCTGCTGGTTTCTGCCCCCCAGGACGTTTCCTAGCCCCGGGTGGCTGGGAAGAGCATCAAAATTGCTTCCTCCATTCACTTCCAGCAGGACCATCCTCTGCCTGTGCTGACTACATCTCCTTTGTCCCACCTAAACTGTCTCCAGCTGGTTTCTTTCTGCTCCACTCCTTGGTTTGATTAACATGTAATTAAAGTGAAGTAGCTGTTGATGAGGAACCTTTCTTGTGAAGGCAGCACTGGCCTTTTCTGACTCATCCTTTGGTTATTCTCTTTCTTCTTTCTTTTCCTTCTGACGTATTTATAGATCCTCCTGTTGCCTTCCCACCCTTGTTAACTGAAACTTATTCATGACTTCCCATATGGTTTCGCAATAGGGCGGTTTTGGCTGCAAATATGTAAGGAGTTCCCACGGTTCCCACCTCCCTGTGCACTGGATTTGCATCAGGACGACTGGTGTTGGGGTCAGTGGTTGTGTTTACTGCCTTCCTCCAGACAAGATAAACCACCCGGTGCCTTTAGGGCTCTCCCCCACTTTACCAGCCCTGCTAGGAGCTACCCGCAGCTTCCCTGCATGTGTTGAAATCATCCAGTTTGAGTTCAGCGTCCCTCTGCCCTTGCTCTTGCACCTCCCTGTTTGTAAGAACAACAAATTCTGCCACTTTGTGGTTGCTCTCCCCAAAATCACTCTCCCTTCTGGTTCCCAGCTGGCTCCTTGTGGTCACAGTCCAAATCTAGGTAGCTCTTTGTCCATCTGAGTTGAAACTTTATCTGTGTCCCTGCCTGTCTCATTTCCATTTGTAGGTAATTAAAATAGCATCCTTCGCTTTGACGGGTCTTGAAAGTTGGAAGAAACTCTTCTACCTCCTCCTCACATCTCCTGCCATGGTTGCACCTCAGGGACAGCTGCGTGCCCTCCCATTACTGCCTTCCTTTCCTCTGCTCTTCCCAGATTACCTCTGCAAGGACATATGTAGGTTTCTGTGGTGTTGTGCATAATGTGTCTTAAGGATTCATGTTGTACTTATTTATTTCCTAGATTCTTGCAGGATGTTGTTTCAACATAGTAGGTTATTGTTGTATTGCCCTTTTCCCTTTGTCAGGTTGCCTTTAATCCATCACTGTAACTTCTCCAGGAGAACTAGATCTTCCCTTGTCTCCCATATTTATGAACTTCTGCCCAGGGCAGGGGGTTCTCTGATGTGAAAATTCAGCTACCAAAATCTTTTTCCCCAGCTGGAGCTGGCCCACGTGTCTCACACCACTTGTCCCAGTGACCATGCAGGCTGAAGGCTGAGTGTTCTTTGTTTGGGGTGAGGACCACACACCTCCCAGCTTTGATGTCCCACTGGCATCCAAGCCTAAGAGCTGAGCCTTCTTCATTTCTATTGCCACCTGAGCCCACAGGCACCAGGAGCTGGGGCTCACAGATTTCATCTTCCACCTAAACCAGCAGGTCAAGCCAAATTGCATCACAAACTGGAGACCCAGGATGTAGGAGAGGGGTATTCAAAATAGAAACTGGGTTCTGAGATTGGCCTCAAACAGTTCAGGATAATGTTCTAATTAACTGTGAGATGCTGCTGCAAATACTGCTGGCTGGAACAAGAGATTTGAGCATCCTTTCTTTGGTCATATTCTGCAGCCCAAGAGTTTATTTACCGTACATTGCAAACCAGAGCCCGTTCCTCCCTTCCCATTTTGTGTTGAACAAACAATGCTATGTCTCTCCTGCCGCTGCAGTGTTAGAAAAAAACTGGGTCATGCATATAATTCTGCAGAGGGAAACAAAAGGCCATTCTGCCCCTCTTGGATCTCATATTTATGGATGCTGTGGCACATTATAGTAATTCTCACTTGAATCCAGTGTATAATTAATAGCTAATAATCTGTTGGTGTCATTTTTATATGCAGATTTTGGGGGAGATTCACAACACTGTGGACAAGACAGTAAAATATGACTTACACATAAAATTGCTTGCAGCTTCTCCAAGGCACCAGCTTCCCATCTCCGCTTTAGCTTCTGGCTTTTCACACACTCTCTCATTTTGAAGGGTGTTGTTGCTAACTTCCCCTGTTTGTATTCTGACCTGCTTTTCAAAAAAATAATAAAACATTACAGCATGTCTGCATGCAAAACTGGATGGTTGATGAATTTATTACAAGTATAATGTTGATATCTGCTCTGTACTCACAGAACGACAACGCCAGGAGGGTGGCAAATTGTGGAGGCACAGGAATATGCTCACGTATACTTGCTAGGCTGTGTATGTTGATTCTATAGATGCTTGTGTACAAAGTGGGGAAACTCAACTTTGGCTTGGTGAATGGGCTGAAATCACCAGTAGTCAAAACTAGTGTAAATCTATTGATTTCTGGCACATTTTAATGTTTCTTTGTGTTCCTCTGTGCATTTAGCTGAGTATTAGTTGTTATATATGGAGGTAGTG
>JAAGNO010029213.1:2402-17130 GCA_033439905.1 Ceryle rudis
TATTATTATTATTATTATTATTATTATTAAGTAATGTTAATTCCAACCATGTTTATTGAATCAAATCATATCCCAGTAATTTCTTTTCCAAAATTCTGATGTGAAGTGCTCAGTCTCCTTTGCACTGCACAGAATCTCCACCTCCCACAAGGACCCATGTGCACACAGGTACCTCCTGCTAGTCAAGACATTTGTCTCATGCAGAATTTCACAGGGGGAGAAATCTCATATCTTCTGATGTTTGTCTCCTCCTCTGCAGCAGGGAAGGTTATACCAAGTGCAACTTTTCTGCTCCTTTTTACCTAAAAATTCATAGTGATATTGAATATTCATATCTGCCTGTATGCTGGTATGATGTGCAGAGCATACTGACTAGTATCTGTTTCATCGATTCATTTTCAGCTACAGCAAAATTGAGACACTTGAAGCCAGTTGCTAACTAAAGCTCTTATTTTAAACTACATTTCAGAAAAGGCAGTTAACAATTCACTTCCAGTCTAATGAGCACTGGATTCATTAAAGAAACACTAGGTTACACAAATCCATATTTATAACTCTCTGCAGCAAACAGAAATCTAAAGTAACATCTTGAAATAAATCATAAGAAGCAAGAGGAATATTGCATGGGGAGAAGGTAAGTATCTACCACAGAAAGAATGGTGACTCCATGTTGTCCTCATGGTAAAAACATGAGAAAAAAAAAAAAAAAAAGAACTATTAACAAGACTGTCATACTGATGTAGACAGAGTGAGACACATGTCATAACATCTTTTGTAAAGCACACCGCATTAATTGACAAACAAGATGTTCCATTTCTGCACTGTATTCAGAGGATTATTGTTAAAAAAATAAAATTGAAAATGACAAAACCTATCACCAAAGATTATTTGAAGACTTTTTTTTTTTTTTCCTGGCTCCATATTCTGTCTCCCTCCCAAAAGGATTCACAGCCCACAAAATCCTTGGCAGCATGGCAATTTTTTTGCCACCCTCTCCATTTGGAGATTATTATTTGGCGCAACGTAATTAGAGGTTTTGCATACAAACAGAAGTAAATTAATTAAAAAATTAAACCAGGAGATTTCAGGGGAAGGAGTGTTTGCCGAAAATGTGCTGTGCTCAATTTAGCCATTGAAGATATTTCAAAGTCGACTTTTTCTGCCTTTCATCCGGAACAGGAGGGAAAAGGCATGCCATGTTTGTATGTTCAAAAGCTCCAAAAGCAGACATGCACAAATAAGAAAGGGAAAAAAAAGAGAAAATCTGAAAACATAAAAGGCTCATGACCAAGCCTTAAAAATTGGTTTTGCCTCACAGAAACATAGGCTATAGCAAGAATTAACAAGTAGACTGGAAGCAAATGCAATTGCCACTTCTAATTTGCTCATTACTTTTGTATACTATATGCTGTACCAAACATGTCTGTAGGAGTTGCCTCTCTCACCTCCTGCTTTGTTTGTTTTGTTCCACTGTTGCTGTTGAACATGAAATGTAATTCTCATGAAATGCAATTCTCTGGAGGAAAGATTAAAGACATCTGTTATTTTAGCATGCATCTGTGTAATGCCTTGTGTCATGGACACAGCCAGTCAGTTCCTGGGCTCTCCCGCACTGCAAATGGTAAGCGACTTTCCAAAGAAGTTTGCAGAAATGTTCTCCTGTTCCCTAAAATGTGCACTGAGTTTATGATTTCCTAGATATTCATAACCAACATCTAACATGCTCTGCGAGTGGAGGGTATCTGGGAATCACATAGTAAAGCTGAGATTCCTCTCCTTCAGCTATTTTTAAAGCTGTATGCTGACCCTTAACAAGCATCACCATGCACCTCAACTGTGCTATGAGAGTGGAGAGAACTAAGATGACTTGCCCTGTGTATGGAAAATAAAGAAAGCACGGCAAATAGCTAGGTAAAGGTAGGTAAAATTAAATTTTCCTTAAAATGGCTGGAGGTGAGGACTTTACCAAGAGGCAAATGTAAATTTTAGTCTTCCTTGTAAATCAGAAGAATCTAGTTAAATTGAGCAGCACTATTCCATGTGTGCTGCAAACAGTGTAAGAACAAAATTGCTTTATTAGTGTGGAAGCTTAATCATCTTCTGTAGATATTGTTCTTAGGTATCATTCATTTCCCTAGTACATGTGGTTCATTAATATTGAATTTAACTCAGATTTTAGTTAAACTGTATTTTCCATTTTGCAACTTGTAACTTAATCAATATGCACTTACATAAAGTACAAAACGTTTCAACTTGCTTTCCAGATAGCTGAATCTTAGCTGAAGCTAAAAATGCCCAGAACTTTCAGCAGCAGCAATTGCTTCATAAATCCAGAAATGTGTTTCAAAACAGATTGTGCTAATGGTGTAATCCATCATATGTATTGAAGTATGTCAATATAAATTGTAAGTAGCTGGACATTTAGATATAACTTCTTTACACTGATTTATACAGAGAATTAGGAATGGGAATTTGTCCATTTAAAGCATTTATTCTGTCATTAACAGAAAAAAATTATGTTTATTTTCCTATGGAGTTTTATAGAAAAGAAACCTAATGGAGTCCTTCCCTCTTGTGATCATTAAATCTGTGTGGTTGGCCAGCTACATTATTAAATAACAGACAAAACATGGAAATGCCTGAAGACAAACTGAGTTGAACATCTACTGTATTAACTGCTGTACATGTAAAGAAACATATTCACCATGCCAGAAAATGCTGAAGGTTTGTTAGAAAACACTTAAGGAGAAGGGCACAGAGACAACCACACTGGCCTGAAAGCTGTCAGTTTAAAAACAGGTCCTCTCAGTCTTAAATTCAGATAAGTCAAGAAACGAAGAGGCGAGGCATTGGAACAGACTGCCCAGGGAGGTAGTGGAGTCACCATCCCTGGAGGTGTTCAAAAAACAGGTAGATGTGGCACTTCAGGACATGGTTTAGTGGTCAAAATAATGTTGGGTAGAAAATTGGATTTTATGATCTTGAAGGTCTTTTTCAACCTTAATGATTTTGTGAAACAAGGATAGAAGGAAACAAGGAAGGAAATAAGGAAGAAAATGAGGAAGGACACGAGGAAGGAACTTGTCACGATTTCCCTTCTACCTATTCTGTAAAGCCTACTTTAATGCTATCCTCAAGAGAACAAGTCTTTTTCTTCTTAATAAAAAAGTACATCAAAGCAATAATGAGTAGTTTGATCTCAGTATGAGAGAACATTTTGCCTCTTATTTTTATTAAATGACTCCTTTCAGTTAATAAAAATCCTATTTTCAAAGTAAGAAACTAGAAATTCTCTGTGTGATTATTCCATATAACAGCAATAAATATATTTTTATTTCTTCAGGGACAATAAATTGGAGCCTTTCATTAACTACCATTTATCTCCTCTTTTTATGAGGATGCAAGTAAGTAAATAATTATCAGTGAAGTTCAATGATCAAGGTACTGCATAAATTTCCAGTAGAAACTAATCCTGACTAATTAATCTGAGTAAATATATGGCTTAGAATAATCCTCAATGCCAGTAGGTTTTTTTTCTCAATCATATGCCTTTATGATAGAATTTTTCATCTCTCCTTTATGCTTGCTATTTGAAATTACACACCAAAGAGCCATTTTTACTTGGAAATTTTATATTTTGTAAATACAGCCTCAGGTACAAAGAGACAAAAGCAAATTATTGCTATAGATGAGCACAATTTCATAAAAGTAGTGAGCCAATGCCAACATTCTTTAGGAAATTTGGTGAAGATAATTAAGGAAGAAGTTTAGGGGATTCAATGGATGGAACTGGATCTCTATAGGTCTCTCCCACAGCTATAAGGAAGTTCTCCCTAAGCTATTCTGGAGGGGAGAGTAAAAAGAAAAAGATGGTCTCTGTACAATGCTTTTACACTGGGTTTTTAATAACTTGTTTGTAAAGCTTTTGCCTGTTTTACTTTGATTAATTTAAACTTTGCATTTTAAACCTTCATTCCCCATATTCATTGTGTTGTCTTAATTTCCCAGAGTCCCTTAAGACACATAAGGCTGGAAGAACCTCAAATGTACATGCAGAATGAGTGATTTTAATGCTAATGTTAAATCTGGTACTTCATTGACATAGTGGGTCAAGAGCTCTGCTGTGCTGCCTGTAAAAGCCCTCAAACGGAGACTAAGCCTCAGAACCACCATGCAAGGAGTCTGGGCAAGGAGTCACCAACCTATCTGACAAATTCTTCATTGAAGGACCAATTTGGAAAAAAAAAATAACAGCAATAAACCCAAAATGAACAAAAAACCCAACCAAACCACAACTTAAAATTGTTTTAAAGGTTAAGGGCATAAGTAGTTGTGTCAAAGACTAGAGGTTTCAAAAACATCCTCCCACTGAGAGCTGAGTGCCTCTGTGTGCTTGCAGGGGCACTGACTTGTTTCCCATATTTACCCTTCAAGGAGCATATGAGCTGTCTGGCACATTGAAAAAACAGCAAGGCCTGTACAGTAAATTGGCAAAATGCTAGCCTAAGTTATAATCAAGTGGATACAAAGAAGTATGATCCTTCCAACTGATGTTTCTGATGCAAAGCAGGTAAGAACCCAAGTACCTTCCTTTGTATGAGCTGGTGTCAGGAAGAACCTGTAAATAGTACCCCAAATCTGACCCTATTCCCCTTTACACCTCATCAACAGCCAGAGAGTCCTGTATGAAAGTTGTAAGTAGGTTGTTAAACACTCACAGTCCAAGGTTTGTCCCCGTGTATTGGTGCTGGAAGCAAAGTTATGCCACATTCCACCCACAGCCAACAAATATGCCCATCCCAGTTGTCTCTGCATCCGAGCTGTTCAGGTGCGGAGACATTCAGGGGGGCCTGGCTCCATAGATGGGAAAGAAGGGTTGGCTGAGAAGTCTCCAGCACTCAAACAAGCAGTGGTCTTTTTCATCTTCCTCTTTTATTTTTTTTTTCTGAATGCTAGTAAACTGAAATTTTCATTCTTATGGATTTGTAGCAAATATATATTTAGTTTTGAAAAAAAAATGGAAGTGTAATTATACACAATCAGGTACTTTAATACCTTTATTCTTCATGGATATGATCTGAATTGCTCAGGACAATCTCAGGTTGTTTGCAGTACTATTTTTCTCTAGATGACAAGTATGGAAAAGAATGCAGTTTCAGGACCCAGTCCTGCAAATCATAGGATGTTTATAACTTCTTTGGCTTCCATGGGCAATATAAATTTACCTGCTTGTACAAAATTCACAAGCTAACAAAGCATTTCATGAACATATTTCAGCATTTCTTCAGGGGAAGCTGAGGGATGCACTGGTTGCAAATAGTCACTTCTGAAGTCCAAATCATTTCTGAAAAACTAATAGAGGTGTAAAGAAGATGGAGCTGTCATTGGTGAGATTCTGATTGTAAATAACTTAGAGCAAGTCTATGATATTTCCACTGGATACAGTCACATTATTCAAGATTGGTGCAGGGTAACAGCCTTAAATCCCAATGCCTACTTGTGTTTAAGAAATGTTTAGATTTCAGAAATCAGAAGTCAGTCTGCTTGCCACTGTTTTTCCTTGAAGGCAATAGTGAGGGTTTTTTTCAGGTAAGACTTTATACATTATTTTGGCCTTTAGTTCTCTTCCTGCAGGGAAAGTTCCAGTAAAGCAAGTCTGAAAAATATCTCCTGGTTAGAAATTGGCTTCCTGAAGGGGAGAAAGCATTTTTTACTTTTAATCATTTTAGTGCTTATTACACTGGAAATGCAAGATGTCCTTCCTAAGTTTAACAAGTTCATCTGTCACACACAAATATCTGTGATTGGCAGGACTTGGATGACTGGCTGACTCTGCAGCTCCCTGTAGAGAGATTCTGTATAGTAACTGTACAGATCATTGCCCAACAAGACTGAAAAGAACCAGCATGTCATCCGTGCTGTGACCTTTCCAGCTCAGCTCAGCTCAGCTGAAACAGCAAATAGCCTGCCTAGTTTAGGGGAAGTTCAGTCTTCTGAAAATCACTTACCAGCTCAAAACATAAATGTTTCTGTTCTTGAAAAATCCTTGCCATTCCTGAAGAACATTTACTACAGAACAAGCAATTGTAGCATCCAGAAGATAGCACTCATAACACATGTGTCTGTTGTAATGTCTTTCAAATAACTGAAGACACAAGGTTATAGGGTTTTTTATTAACCTGTGAGATTTGTACCATGTCCTTGTTACAATGAGGCTGCTTCTAGAAGGAGAAGGTTCAAGGATGGCTATAAATGTCAGAGTCTTGGGGAGATAATTCAAAGGAGTTGGGAATCCACAGTAGAATTTACACAGTAGCTCATTTTGCAGCCTGTTTGCACCTTTTACGTACCGTAAGTGCATTTATATTTCCACATTTTGTACATACAGTTGCTGGTGTTAATAAAAGTATATATTTCATTTCTTCACTTTGGAGACTCTTATGGGAAATGTAACCCTACAGTAGCTGCAAAGCAGGCTATGCTTTACATGCTGTCACTGAGATATTTCTAGGCCAGTCTTGCAAAATACAAATGGCAGCACAGAATCTAGTCACTAGGATAAGGTACTCAGACCTGAATGGGGCAGGCCCTAAATGAATATACCATTTTATCACATCCTAGTTATATACATATTGTGCTGTGTGTGATAAAGCAGTAGTCAAAACCAAGAGCTCAGCTGGAGACTCATAATTAAACTTGGATAAAGTTTCCCAATTGCTTGTTATGCAGAAATGCATTTCCTACGATGTCTGTGTTACAGACATTACTGGCACTTAGGATATTGGCAGAAAAGGTTGAACCTGTTGAAAATTAGTGAAGCAGCACATCTGCTCGACATTTGCAGTCTCGAAGGTGTCAGCTTTTCCTCCTGACAGACATCTTCTGTTTCAAGAACAAAAGATGGTTTGAACTGTTATTAGTCTACCACCTTCCCAGATTTTGGGGGGGTTACCTTCACGCAAACTTCCACACATGAACACCTCAAACTTTCTTCCCTAAGTTATAAATGCATCAACACAGCCCATTCATACAAGCAAAGTGCAGGATCCTGGTTCACAAGTACAATTTATGCAAACAGAAAAAAAAAATAATAATTTGAGAGTTCTTGGAGACTTCATCCCGAGCGCAGACACGTTTCCATCTGCCGTCAGCTCTCAAAGTCACTGTAACTGCTACAGTGGCTGAGCTGAAGAGAGCACGGATGCCTCAGTCTGTCACAGAGCCTGCAACAATTTGATTTAGGGATTGCAGCACTTTCTTATTGCATCCACAGGGAGCCAGGAGCTGGAGCCTCAGAGCAGATCCTTTATCCTTGCAATTTCTAAATGTTCGCTTCAACTGAGATGCCATGGTAGTCATACCGCTTAACTTAGGTACTTACAAGGTACTATGAGTATGTCCCTCTACACTCCCCTGCCAGATGTGACTTCATCTCTTGTGTGGTTACACATCCCAGGCCTTCCCAGAGGCCAGTGGAGGTCCCTGCATCTGAAGCTCCCTTGCCAGGAGGAACAATGAGTCCCATAAACTGTAGGCTTTTTCTTTGACCAGAGCTTGGGGAAAAGAGCTAGCCTTCATTTGTGTTAATGTGAACTGATGGTAAGTTAATTACAAAATGCAAAGCTGATAATGAATTAGACTGGTGTTAAAGCAATTATTGTTGTAAATTGTTTTGGAGGATTTGGTAAAGAGTATATGAAAAGCAGTTACTTGAAAAAGCAAGCATGCTTTGGCTATCACAGTAGCTCATATGTGCACAGTAGACCGTATAAAATGACACAGAAAGCCTTGATTGATCAGTCAACCTTTAGAGAACAAGGTTTCTGTGGATAATTTACCAAAACAAAGCCACCATCCTGGTACAAGTTTGCTTTTATCAATTTTGTTTAAGCTAGCTAAATAAACACACTATCAACATTCCATTGTCTTTTACTGCTTGTACTATCATTGCTGCATTTTCAGTACCAAGATAAACATTAATAAAACTAGATATTTGCATTAGCCTGTTATTATCAGCTTTTAATAAACCAGATTACTGTTGACCAGTGGGAATATGATGCACCTACACAATCAGGCAGACAAGTCAATTCTTATCAGTAGCTACCCTTTTTATGTTCTTATCTCATAATAAATGTGGGATTACTTACCCTTCCATAAAACACAGTTTATCTAGTTCACATTGCCATGGGGAAGAGCCCATAGAGATATGTGTTGCCGAATATGTAACTTGGGGTACACTAACATCAAGCTTAGCTTCTGGTAGCTTTCTCCTGTGCCCACCCCAGCAACTTATCTCATAATCATCTTGGAGGGTTGCCCTAAATCCAGAGACCTGTGATGAGAGTATTATTTTATCAGACATACTGCTGTCCTCCAGTCTGTCTCATTACTTGTCATGTCTAGTTATCCAGCAAGAGCTAGTAAAAGCCTGCCTTTCCCTTGTTATAACACAGAGAGAATCATAGAATGCCCCAGGTTGGGAGGAAATTCCAAAGGTCATCTGGTTCAATCCCTCTGCAGTAAGCAGGGACATCCTCAAATAGATCAGGTTCCTCAGAGCCTCATCAAGCCTGACCTTGAATGTCTCCAGATAGATGCATAATAAATGGTTTCCAAACTGCATATTGCAAAAGTTTTCGAAGGAAGTTATGGTCTGTGCAAACCTGTAGTTCCAAAACCTTTTCAGCAAAAAGGGCCAAGTTCATGTGATTAATATTAACAAGACTTAAGTCTTTCTAAGTCTAGCCAGCAATGGGTTTGCATTTCAACAGCACCTTTGCATATCAAAGACTAATACCTTAACACATGGCATTGATTAAATAAATTAAAATTTGCATTTTACATTCACTGGTTCACCTGCCCTCAGTAGGCCTTCAATAAGATTGAGTGGCATATAAGAGAAAACTTCACCTTGACTACATTTGCCACGTTCAGTAAGATGCCTGGAGGACATGGTCTGCCCTGTCACTGCTTTAATTCTCAACACTGGCTGAATGTAACACACAGAAGATGCCGAGGTTAAAATAAATAACAAGCAGATATGCATGCATGCTAACACTTCACACATCTGTAATTCTTTCTCCATGTCCAGTAACTGGAATTTTAGGTGTGGTCCTCCCACAAAGCTTATCAGAGGTCAAAAGCAATTTCTGGTATATCACTATGTGTGATATGCTCCCTGGGGCAGCAGTCAGTATCTGGGCATGTGAGATTGCTTCTGGGTTGCCATACTCTTCTCCCTTTGTGAAAATCTCTGCACCATGCAGTAGTAGTAGTAAAAGAAAGCAAGGAAGGTTTTATGGCAGTGTTTTGCTCAAACCTGTGAAGGTTTTGGGGGGATTATTGGTAGGAAGACAGGAAAGGAGAGAGCATCAGGAGTGGTGTTTTAGGCCGGGTTTGGGGTAGATTATGGAAAATTAAAATCAACAGTAAAATCAAAGAGGTGAAGAAATTCTACTACCTGCAGGTTTTAAAACCACATAGCATAAAGGCACAGAGAAAACTAACACAGCATTTGCTTCTGTCCTGTGAGTGGGATAGTCTATATTAGTTATTCCTAATCTCTTTTGAACCTGACCTTGCATTACAATGGAGCCTAACATTGGGCAACTCTACCCATTCATCTGCTCCAGACAAAAAGGTGATAATTGTGAAAGCCAGACTGAAAATCACTGAAACAGTCAGATGCTCTCATGGATGATTTCAATCTTCATAAATTCATGTCTCTGACTGAAAGAGTTGGTGTACCTCAGAAATTCACCTTGATTAACTAGGATTTTATTGCTGATATGACAAGTATACAGCTTAATGTGTAATCATAGCTCTTGACAATTCTCTGACTGTACTGCAGAAAACTTTAAACTCAGTAATCGTTGATAAAACCAGTGGTGCGTGTACAATTTGCCAGCAGATTTCAGTTCATCTGTGCTACTACCAAAAGTCTAGAAGACCTACAGAAAAATACATTTATCACTCTTTTCCCTGCTGTTGCTTGCAGCCCATGAAGATGCTAAAAACTGCCTTTGTTTCTCTGGGGAGAAGATGACAGTTGCTGATGCTGTGATCACCTATTTTTACTGATGTACTATTCAGTGCTACAATTTGGTTCTACTAATTGATTCCTCCTACAAAAAAAAAACAGCTGATGAACAGCCATTTTAAAAATATGCCTAAATAGGGTTGATCTGCCACTCTTTTAAGACTGCAGCTACTTTTGATTACTTAAAATAACAATAAGCACCTTAGTCACTCAGTTGCCTTAGGTAACAGTGTATAGCACTTACATATTCTTTCACTATTCATTATTGTAGTCATAAGTATCTGAGGAAAAATTAATTTGTTATTCAAATTTTGGTCTCTATCTCTCAGAACTTCAGCTTTTCATGCAAAGATAGAAGACAACTGGTATTAGCCATGGCTGGAATTTTTTTTGTGTGATGTGGAGTCCTTTTCTTCATGTTCACAGTGGCTGCTGTGAAGTTAGGAATGATGTAAATAAAGCTGCTTATATAGGAGAGCTCTCCCATGCAAATTTTTTTGACGATTACAAAAGAAACTTACTTTCCGAAAAATCAGTTGGAGCTGTACTGCAGCTAAACCTTAAAAAATAAAGGGCAATAGGTAGAACTGTGTTTTAGCAACAAGGTACATATTGTTGTCCCATCCTGTGAGGAAACTGAGGGAGTCAGTGCTGCAGAAGGGAGCAAAATAACAAAGAAGTCCTAAATCACTTGGGGAAAGTGCTGTGGAAAGCAATGTTTTAATTGCAAAGAAAATACAAGAAGGTTTTGTGTGAACAGAGCTGGACTAGCGGCTTAGCTGCATTAAGAGAAGGATGGCCATGTCCCTGGTGAGAGGAGGAGTCCTGTTTCCTGACAAGAGGTAACTTGTACATAGGTGAGTGCTTGCAAGCTGGTAACCTCGGCTGCTTCAGGGATGTGTTTGTGAAAATTCAAGGGGTCAGGGGGTGCAGAAAGATGTTAGTGAAAATAAGGAAATGAGCTGCTACCTTTTTTTCTAGCAGAGGATTCAGTGACTGTTAGCTCCACCAGACTGCAGCACAGTTTGGCACTGTCTGTCTCTTGTATTTTGCTCTTGCTTCAGCTTCCACAGTCTTTGGTGGTGTATCCCCTATATATTCTGTATGTGCAAGTTTCCTGACCTTACATTACAAAGAAACTTTGCATAGTAAAAAAAAAAATGTAAATAGCTATATCAAAGAGTAAATTGGAGGGGGGAGGGAGGGGGGAATAGCATGCTATTTTTCACAAATGTCTCCTATCCTTTTATATTTCTCTCTATAAAGATATAAGTTTAAGTAGTCACTGGGTAGAATAAGATTAGCTTTCATCTCCTGGCCAAATTCCATCTTAGACCATTACATTCTTCCTGACCAAATATCTTTATGATCTCAATTTGGTACAGTCTATTTCCTATCTCAAATTGCTTTCTTCTACATAATGTGAACTCCTGTATTTTCTCACAGAAATGGGTTCATTAACAGATTAAATGACCACTGTATGATTACTGGTGAGTAGTTACATGGTAAAGTTAACAAAATGTTCTTAAATTCCTTTTGGAAACAGTATTATACAGCCATAAATCTACAGTGTTTATCAATAGTATTGAGCAGAGGCAATACATTGTGGGGACTTCTTTGAGAAGACGTATTAGGAAGAAGAGTCTGTTACTAAGCTAGTGATCTCTGCCTCTTTTACCTTCAGATAGGAGAATGACAGGACATCAGTAAGGATCTGACACTGTGAATTAGAAAGATACACTTGGGTGATAGCAGGATGTAGGGAAAAGAAAATGTCATGAAACTGCTATCCTTTCAGCAGTAGATGTATATATAATTTAAATTCCTTGGAAGAAAGGATCTGTGCAAGTGACTTGACAGCTCTTCTGTATAAAGATGAATACAAAGACAGTTTTCTGTTGGTAAGGACAAGCTTTGGCAGTTAGAGGTAAGTATAGGCCAAAAAACCAGGATATTTGTAATTTAACTGATCTAACTTGACTTGATGTTTCACAAATAGTGATGAGATTGGCTGTGGGAAAAGATATTTGCACCAGCAACATGACTTGTGCCCATTAAGTGTCTCAGCAGACTAGGCAACCTCTCTACAACACAACGTGGCTTGTATAGAGTAGAAAAGCAAAATCTTTAAAGGTAGGTCTATACCTGTAAACACCTTGGGTTGGAGAAAATTATCTGTCCCTGGGGCTGCCTGGCATACTCTGGGTTTCATTGCCCTTCGGCAATGCTCCCTGGCATAGGACATGCCCACAAATAAAACAGGTGCAAGCCATGCCAAGGATGTACTAACTGCTCACAGGCACAAATAATCATGCACTAGTTTCCCAACCCAATCTCTGGTCCTGTCTGGTTCCCTGGCAGATGTGCAACCATAGCTCCTGAAGAACTCTGCCATCTACCTGCTTCTTGATGCCTGGATGAGGGCAAGTCTGGGCAACACTTCCAGACATCATTTAAGGATTGAGAGGTGGGACTCCTTCAGAGAGGCACGGAATGGAGGAGGATGTCATGGCGATGAATTACAGACAACACTGAAAGGCATGTAAGGGCCTGTAAACCTTCATGGGGGTCAGTTTCTTTTCCCAAGTAACAAGCAACAGGACAAGAGGAAACAGGCTCAATTTATGCCAGGGTAGGTTTAGATTAGCTATTAGGAAAAATTTCTTTACTGAAAGGGTTATCAGACATTGGAATAGGCTGCCCTAAGTAGTGGTTGAGTCCCCATCCCTGGAGGGATTTAAAAGACATATAGATGTGATGCTAAGGGACATGATTTAGTGGTGACCTGGCAGTGCTGGGTTAATAGTTGGAATTCATGATCATAAAGGACTTTTCCAACCTAAATAATTCTATGATTCTATGCAAATGAGCCCAAGGAGTGATATAAGCCACTACGAGTGACTCCTGCTGCCCCAGAGTTACCCATTCTCTGGACTGGTCCTGGCCTGTGCCAGCTCCCTCACTGCGGGCGTCTTCACATGGGGAAGTCCAGTCCCTCCTGCGTGGTACAGACCAGACCTTCCCCCTCCAAGAGTCCTCCAACACCATGTTTATGCTCTTTGCATACTACATGTCATCATACCACATCTCAAGGCATGCAACACAGCAGATGGTTTTCCTGATATAAAAATACACCTCAGGTGAGCCACAGTGTGGGAATTACATGATTTATGAGTTTTTTGATCACAAAGATTCACAGGAAAGTAATTATTATTTCAAGTAATAATTAATATTTCCAGTACCATTGAGAAGAACCAGGGCCATAACACTGTGGATACATCAGTATGAGAAGCTTGGAGTTGTCATGCTGCTTGTTCAGTACACTCCTAACTGGAGTCCCAAATGTCTGAGGTACAAGAAGAAGTCACTGTTTAAGTGGTACTCACTTCTTGATAATATCTCCAGTGTTAGGAGCTATGCATTTTACTATGAACATCAGAATTAATTATCTGATTCGTAAGAAATGCACAACTTTCTGTATATCTTTCATTTCAGTTGTAGCATGAAGTCAAACATAATTTATTAACAATAAAATTATTTAAAAAATCCTGCAGAGGTCCTGACCCATCAGTAGTCTTACAGTGGCAATAAGCAACATTTAATTCTTTGCATTCTGTCCAGGTAATCCTTGCTGCATTTGTCATTTCTCACTTTAATACAAAATGCAGCCGGTTCAATATCCATTGAACATCTTGATTATCTACACCAGCTCAGAAAGCAATCTTTGGCATTCAGAGCTTGCCCCTTACCCGGTGGATGGACCTATCCACACAGAAGAGCATTGACCCTGGGTCTCCTCTGGACAGAGGGCCTTAAAATGTTACTGTGACTTTCTGTGATTTTTTAATTCCAAGAACTTGAAAAAATATGAGGGGGTGTTGTAGCCTGGGAAAACTGAGGGCTTCATGCCATGATGCTGAGAGTGTATGGTACATGGAGTAAGGCATAGCCTGATGGAGATTTGTGGTGCGTGAAAGCTACAAGGTCTGCCAGGACAGTGAGGGAAGATGTGGGATCAGTGAACTGCCCCCAGGTCACCCTTGGCTTTGTCTCATGTAGTATTAGAGAATGTAGAAACTCACCCAAAAGGAGAGCCCTGGACTGAAATGTCAGTCACATGGTGTAGCAAATCAGGGAACAGGATCTGGTAGTGAGCTGAGGAGTTATTTGGCAGGGGCTCTGCACCCAATATTTTTCTTTGCTTGGCTGGCAGATCACAAGGCAGCAAAATGATGTCTTGATAATGATGATGACAAGATGCAGCCATGATAACAAAAATGAGATTCTTTCCTGAGACCTCAGTAGAGTCAGGCCAGTCTAAATCAGTGCAGTACATTAACACCTTCAAGATACATGCAAATTTTTCATAATTTGACCTTCTAGGATATTCAGAAAAGAGTATGAACTAAATATTTTCTGAATACAAAAATTATCATGTGAATACAAAAAAAGAAAGAACTTTCTTGGCTGGGAATGGCCATGTGCTTGGTAAAGGGTATGAAGCAGCACAGAATCATAGAATCATAGGAATGTCTGGATTGGAAGGGACATCTAGAGGTCATCTAGTCCAACATCCCTGCTGAGAGCAAGGCCATCTTCAACTAGAGCAGGCTGCTCAGACCCTCATCAAGCCTCACCTTGAATGTCTCCAGGGATGGGGCCTCAACCACCTCCCTGGGCAACCTGTTC
>JAAGNO010029213.1:17230-32852 GCA_033439905.1 Ceryle rudis
ATATAGGTGTAACATGTCCCTTCTTCCAATCACTAGGGACTTCACCTGACTGCCATGACTTCTCAAATATTATTGAGGGTGGCTTGGCAACTGCATCTGCCAGTTCACTCAGAGCTCTGGGATGCATTTCATTGGGTCCCATAGACTTATGTATGTTCAGGTTCCTCAGGAGGTCACGAACTTGATTTTCACATACAATGAGAGTGACTTCACCACCTTGATTCCTGCCTTGTGTTTTTTTGACTTGGGAGGTGTTCAGAGTGAGGTTGCTAGTGAAGAGTGAGGAAAAAAAATCATTGAGAACCTCAGCCTTCTCTTCATCTGTTGCTACTAGCTCACTGTTCTTGTTCTTCTGGGGGGTATGTTTTCTTTCACCTTTCTTTTTTCATTGATGTACCTATAGAAGCCCTTCTTATTTTTGCATCCATTGCCAACTTCAGCTCCAACTGTGCCTTGGCGTTCCTGACCTCATGCCTACACAACTGGCTAGCATCTCTGTACTCTTCCCAGGATATCTGTCCCTATTTACACTGCCTGTGTAGCTCATTCTTATTTTTTAGCTTGACCAGCAGGTTGTGACTCAGCTATGCTGGTCTCTTCCCTTTCTTGCTTGTTTGTGAGTGTCTTCTCATGTAGGTGTGAGCAGTTTGTGTCTTCTCATGTAGGTGTGCTCCAGATGACCAGATCAGCTGTCAAGTGAGAACATCTTGGTAGAGAAAAAAATGCTTCTCTACCATTTTTTTTAAAATCTGATTCCTTTTTAAGTGCTTCTGAAGTTGCAAATCGCATGCAGACGTCAAGTGCCAAGTGAGCTCTGAAGCCAGGTTCATGGTGCTGGAAAGCGTCTTCTGTAAAAATGTTCTCATCTGCAGCCTTTACTGTGCTAAATGCAGAAGGTAAAAAGATTACTTTGCTGTAATCTTAAAAGAAAAAGAGATTTTCTTCTCTGCCTGTTCCTGGTTGAGGACTGATATAATCTTTTGTTTTAAGAGCCTGCAAGTTTGAAGGAGACACAGCCTTCTTGTGTGATGCAAATTCAGGTCCCAAGTGTCTGCCTTTGACAGGGTGCTGAAGCCTTCCCAGTCCAACCATGGAGCATTGCTGGTGCTCAGCCCTCTTGCCCACAGTAACAGTCAACTTAGAGGGAGGTGCAGCAGAGTCAGGGCAGAGCTGAGCATTATGATGGCTGTGTCAGACCTGAGCTGGCAGTGTAGAATTCGCAAATAGAGGTTCCTCAAATGAGTCTGATTTTGAACAATTTTTTCAATAATCCATGCCCAGTGTGTGAATACAAAGCATTTCCCCCTCCCCTCACTGAAATAATCTCTTAGACAACTCTATTCCTACCACTGAGTTAAGATTTCCCTTCCTGCTTCTTGCCTTTACTCATATCAATAAATTATTTAATAATATGCCAGGAAGTAGGCTGGCTGCATGACTTGGACGGAAACAGCACAAATGGATAATTCCCAATTTTTGTCTTCAGGGGAAAAAAAATCTCCTTTTTGTAAAACCATCAAAGGATGTCCCAGAGCCATATGGTGATGCGCAGGTGAGGCCTGGGTGCAGGATCCTCTCTTTTAACTTGAAAGTCTGAAGACCTTGTGGAGAGCCACAGAAATTCACAGCATGGTGGGCTTTAAGGGTTAGTGAAAAACTATTTGGTTACTGCAATAAGCACAGCTGATGTTCACCAAGTGCTTGACAACCAAGCAATCTTGGGAAAAAAGAAAAGCAAGGAGAAAGAACAGGGTAAATAAAGTGAACTGTTGCTAGTTTCCTCCCCTGTATGCAGAAGGCTCTGCAGCTGTCAGTGACGTTGTTAATAAAAGTGCATTTCTATAGAAGCGTTCTCAAGAGTTATTAGTGCAGTGTTTTCATGCCTGCATACTGGTGCCTGGTAGAGTAAGCTGTGATCTGGCTGGGGAATTGATCCTTACTACATCTGAGAGTGTGTGTTGAACCTCCAGCACCAGAGTATGGATGACCTGGACCATCTGGGGTCACACAGAATTACTGCATACATAGACAAGAGTTTAGAAAGTCTGGGATGATGTTGCTTTCCTCCAAGGTGGCAGGAGGTGTGAAGATGGAGGTCCCTCTGGCAGCCTCTGTGCCAAATCCAGCTCTGCTGTGTCTCAATGACTTATGTGGAACTAGACATGGGTAAGTATATCCAGTCCTCTTGGCACAGGAGTCCTGCATTTATTACCCACCTGTTCTCAATTGCATCAAAACAATTACTGGTCTTTTTAATTACATTATGACTTCAAATCAGGAGAACAACTCAGTTTTGTTTCATTTCACCTTTTCAAAGGGTGGGATGAATTGTTAGGGATTCTGATGCAATCACTGCTTCATGCAAATGTCACTGCTCTGTAATGCTGATAGTTACAATGCAGAAGGCAACACTGGAAACTTCCCTGAGACAAATAATTTTTATAATATCATATACAGGATGAAAACTTCCTCTTGTTTTTTTTTTTTTTTTTTATACAGCAGTAACTAGAGAAATCAGTTAGTTTTGAAGACAGGAAATTTAACTGCACAGGAAATCAAAGAGCATATAAAAATCTTTCAAAAATAATGATTTTTAAAAAGGAGGAACCAAATCATAAGACAATACTGCTTCAAGATGTGTCTTCTATCAAAGACCTTTTGTTTGCCTTTAAACTTATTATCATCCATATCAGTGTTAATTGGTATAGCTTCATTAAATTCATGTATGCCAACCTGCAGGACGGTAGTCAGGGAAATCGCGTGGCTTTGACCATTTAACCTTGGTCTCACTGTAGTGAACTGGTTTTACCACAGATAGCAAAAGGGACCAACATTTGTCCAGTATTAGTTAGGCTGCCCTGCTCGTTCTGTGTCTCTGAAATAAAGAGCTCATGTTACTCTCATTTCCATCTTCTCTAAGCAGCTTTCTGCAAACAAAATAAATAATTTGTGTTTTATAATCTTGAGAAGAGGGCCCCTGTGAATTTAATTAGTTTCAAAAAGGCCAAGTGCAAGGTCCTGCACCTGGGTCAGGACAATCCCCAGTATCAATACAGGCTGTGGGATGAAGAGAATGAGAGTGGACATATGGAGAAGAACTTGGTGTTACTGGTGGATGAAAAGCTGGACATGAGCTGTCACCGTGTCCTTGTAGCCCAGAAGGGCAAATATATCCTGGGCTTTGTCAAAAGAAGTGTGGCCAGCAGGTTGAGGGAGGTAATCCTGCCCCTCTGCTTTGCTCTGGTGAGACCCCACCTGGAGTACTGTGTCCAGCTCTGGAGTCCTCAGCACAGGAAAGACATGGACCTGTCCAGAGGAGGGCCACAAAAATGGTCAGATGGCTAGAACACCTCTCCTATAAGGAAAGGCTGAGAGAGTTGGTCTTGTTCAGCCTGGAGAAGAGAAGTCTCTCGGGAGCCCTTATTGTGGTCTTCCAGTATTTAAAGGATTCTTATAAGAAAGATAGGGACAATCTTTTTGTAGGACCTCTAGTGACAGGACAAAGGGTAAATGATTTCAATTTAAAGAGGGGAGATTTAGACTGGATATAAGGAAGAAATTTTTCACAGTGAGGGTAGTGAAACACCAGCACAGGTTGCCCAGCGAAGTGATAGATGCCTCATCCCTGGAAACATTCAAGGTCAAGTGGGGCTCTGAGAAACCTGCTCTAGTTGAATATGTCCCTCCTTACTGCAGGGGTGTTGGACTTGATGACCTTTAAACGTCCCTTCCAACCCAAACCCTTCTATGATTCTGTAACTCTACCTCTCAGGCTCTCAGGTGCAAGTCTTACTCTGCCTTCAGATAACGCCAATTGTAGTTAATTATACCCATGACTAATGAAATGGTACCCATTACTACAATGTCATGTTAACAGTAAGGGACCAGAAACATAACAGCTTCTCAAAGAAATATGTTAGAGACTGATACTGGAAAAGGATGACTCTAGGTTTGTCAAAGGACTGCAGAGCTGGTCTGGACCCATGGTTCACTCTTTCAATATCACTGTAGGCAGCATGTGTACTTACTGTGTAGGAGGATTCACTGGTACAAAACCAACACTGTAAAGGTAGTAACAGCCATAACAGTTTTTAATCATATGTGAGCCCAGGCACCATTTCATATCACCTGAATGGAGCTAAAATCATCTTGCTGTTGAACAGGAGCTGATAACTATTATTTTTTAATGGGGACAGTCAATTAGTATTCATCAGTTTGGTATTTCTCTACTTTTTTTTTTTTGTATTTTAATGAAGCACGCTTGCTAGAAAAATAACATTAAATGGCTATTTTAAATATAATACAATTGAAAAAGCTAACCCTATTTAAACTTACTAGAAAACTGAACTGTGAAGCTAAATAAATCTGACATGCTTGAATTTGGAATGTGAATTTAAACAGTTGTAGCTTGACTCCTTCACAGTGATATGTGAAAGACAATGGCCTTAATCTGATTTCTGCTCCCATTTTCTGAATTCACTTGCCTGGTTTTAAGTTAATTATAACTTTTAAAAAGCTGTTTAAGATGGGCTTAATAGCTGGACTAAAGTAGTTTGATCATTGTTAAACTGTTTTTTGGAAGTGACACGTGATTATTTTTGACAGAAACTTGACAATTAACTAACCTCAAAAGCTAATAATTTCTTCATATGCTCTTCTATGGGGAAAGTCTTTCCTTAATAAAAGAAAAGAAATGGAACTGGGGAGTTTAAGTACATACAAGGAAGCAAGAAGCATAGTAATTTATTTTAATAAAAGTGAAAGACTTCCTCTAAATTCCTCACTGCTTTCAAAAAGTGAAATTAGGAACACTGTACTTCCTTCACCTGCTTTATCTACTGAGACCAGGGAAGTGGCAGAGTATCACTTACTACATGCAGTGTCAGGATCTAGCAAAGGAGGACTTCTGGAGTAATTATTATAAAAATAGCTTCTAGGCCAGGCTCAAAGGGGCACAGAGACAACACCTTCACATTTCTCAAAACTAGCCTGAAAAGAAGATTCCTATGTATTTATGGAGTCTTTTTTATTCATTCCGACTCTTTGCACCAGCACTTAAGATGATTATTTTCCTGTTCCCTTCCCTTTTTGCTTCCTTTTCCCCTCCATTCCCTCCCACTTCCCTTCCTTTTTCCTATTTCCCTTCTGCTTCACTTCTCTTTTTCCTTTTTTTTTCCCTTTTCCCTTTTCCCTTCCCTTCTTCTCTCAATTCATCCTATAAATATCTTTACCTCAGGTATGGCTCAGGTCTTTAAATCCATGATACAACCTGCTTAGCTATCTAAAAGCTGGGGCACAGGAGGGGAAATAGCTGGGCTTCACTTTAAAGAACTGCAAAAGGAGAACTTCTTATGCATGTTAGGGCAAAAGAAGGAGAAAACAGATACCTGCTGTGCACCACTGGGTACACGCCAGCAGTCTGTCTGCCAGGTCATATGGTCTATGGAGAAAACTCATGCTCCATACGTGCATTTCCTTGCAGTGTCAAAGGGGGGACATCAAGAATGTCCATTTCAAGTGATACGAACTTCCAGAAATAAATCAAGATCCTGATATAAGATAATAATGTTAGAGGTAGAAGATCAGTTAGGAACATTCAAAATGAAAATGAAACCTGCATCAAGAAACAGCAAAGCTAATGCCCTCAGTTTGAGAGAGAAAAGACCATCAGACCTGGCCTTGAAGAATTGCAGTCTCCCAGGAAACTTTTGATATATATAAGTACTCACACCACATCTAGCAGCAAGGTTTAATACCCTTATATGAATTACCACTTTTAAAATATATAATTAAAATGCTGTTTTTAAACACAGCTAACAACCTCGTTTGTATAGCAGAAAACAATTTTAATTAACTACATAAAGAAACTCACTGTGGCAGGAAAATATGTACTATGAAGTTGACACATGGGATATCCAGTTTTAAGTAGACAGTTTATGTAGAAAGCAAGCAAGGGGGGACAGAAATAATTTGGTCAGATGTAGATTTTCCCATATTACTGTGTACACAGAAAATCTACATATTTAATTTATATTTTATTGTCTTTAACTTACAATTCTTAATGATTAGAAGGACAAAATGAATGGCTTTTCCTAGGTTGCCCCCCAGTCTGGAGCATGGTCCACTACTTCTCCTCTTCTGTTTGTACAGCCCCCGAGTTCAGCATCCTTAAAGGGCCAATACATCACTTAGTTCTTTCCACAAACTGTTTTATTTGGTTTTCAAGAAAATTTCAGTCATACTCTACACTTTAATATTCAGTTAATACTAATACAAAGACAGTGTTCCCACTGGCAAATTAGAGGAGAGTTCAGCCACAAATGAGATACATTGCAGGATTTCTGTATGTTTATCAGAAATGTTTTTTGCTCTCTTACCACCTCTCCACAGGACTTGGAACTATTTTAGCTAATTTCCAGACATCAGGACCTCCCTGTATGTGAGAAAAACACCAACTATTTCAGTGGTTCACATAGTTCATCTGCTGCCGGTGGAAATCCTACATTCTTCTCAAAAGGCCTCTATCTGCATGGGCTCACCTCCTGCTAATGGCTGGGGGAAGTAAACGGGGCTGGTGATAATCTGTCTGCTCTAATCCTCCTCAGAGCATCACAGTTTGGCTTTCAGTGACAAAACAGTGAAGCACAAGCACCCATCCATGCTTGCAGGTGGAACTGGGACTCTAATCATGTAATGTCTCAATCATTTTTCAATCATTTTCCATACCAGTAGTAGTTTACTTCTGGCATTTTTTGCTATGACTTTCTGAAGCAGCAACAGGCTTCTTCTAGTGTTTCCAGGCTGCATCATTCCTTCACCATGTTACATACTTTCTTGAACACAACAACCCTCACAAGGTCTCATCTGAAGGGATCACCTTCCATGCCAGCGCAGGACACCTACTGTTTCTACCCTTTTAGCCTTATTTTAATCCTCACAGGCTTATTAGTTTAGAGGCTTGCCAGTAAAAACTGTGAAGCTGAGCAGAGACTTTACTGGTTTTAGAGATTAAATTATGGCATTTGATTCCTCCTCTTTCCAGCCATTGATCACCCCCTCTGCTGTGACCTTGCTTGTCCTTGGTGGGTGCTCCCTGCTCTGCCAAACACAGGGAACTATCATCTAAATGGGGGCTTCTAAAAACACTTTCATTTGAAAGCAGGCAGTTTCTGGATCCTTCAATGAAGCACACATAACTTAAGATTTATTTTTTTTTTTTTTTTTTCAGGCTGCAATATTTTGAAAGCATCATGAAATTATTTGTAAGTATGGAAGCAAAATGGCCTCCTGTAGGGCATCCTCACCCAAATGCCATAAAACTCAGTGCAGCAGCTTAAAGTTGATCTGACATGAGGCTTTTTGATGAAACATATTTTGTTGTGAATTGCCACTTTGTCAAAATTGTTAGGACAAATAGGACAATAAAAAGACAAAACAGTCTTCAGGACCACTGCTTAGTCCTGTAGGTGAAGACAGTCATCAGGTTTGTAGAAGATCCAGGTTCAAACCCATGTCCCTGCCTCAATCACCTCACTGTGGGCTACTTCAAGTCAGGCTTCTCTGCTTTT
Source organism: Ceryle rudis (assembly GCA_033439905.1). NCBI lineage: Eukaryota > Metazoa > Chordata > Aves > Coraciiformes > Cerylidae > Ceryle > Ceryle rudis. Next base: position 24,799 of record JAAGNO010029213.1, read on the forward strand.
AACCTGTCTCTCTTCTGGGGTACATCCCAAACACAAAATGCAGCAGTTCTGAGCATGGCACTTTGCTTGTCTGGGTGCCAAGAGATGCTACTGCGCTTTGTACAACCACAAACATACCATATAGGTATGAAGTCAGTCTCTTACTGCTAAGCACTATTCCTTGCTGGCCCAGCAAATATTAAGCACTATATACAAAACAGAAAAGTTCCAGTGTGAAAGAAACAAAAAAAGCAGCAGCCCTGGAGCTCAGGTCCTAAGCCTCAGGCCATATACCCTTCAAGCACCTACAAGAAAGAAATGTGGAATGAAAACAGAGCAAAATTACACAGGTAAAATAGCTTCCTTCATCTCAGAGTCAGAGAACTTTAGTGTTATTTTTTGGAACATGATACTCTGCTTACAAGATAAATTCAAAATAGCATTGTATATGGAGAAGATCTAGATACAGTTCTAGATAACAAAGAGGAAGAAGAATTGGTAGAGATGTCCATGGATCTTTGGCTCTGCCTGGCTGAAACCAGCTGCCAAAACTGCCTGAGTGCTAAGTGCTTGCACCCTGACCAGGATAGCTTCACGCTGGGTGCCAAGGCTTCCCAGAGGGGTGACAGGGTTGTTTCACAAGGCTGGTACCTCCTTTCTCCCCAGGGATTGCCTGCACTTAAACCTCAATACCCTACTTCCACATTTTCTTGGATGAAAAATAAAGATGGTATTGCTTTCCTTACTCCCGCAAGGGCTTCTGCAAAGATGAATGAAGGTACAGAAAAGTCTGAATGCTTCATCATGTTACTTGAGCTCTAAGTATTACTAATGCTGTTATTGATTGTTTAACATGCACCCAGAGACTTGCACTAAGCAATAAATTTTCTGCCTCCTGCAGATAACAGTCCTGGATGGAGGAGTACAGTGAAGGACGAGTTGCCTCTGGCAGTGGAGATTGCAGGCTAATACACCAGTTTTAATCATCTTCACCATTTTTAAACTTATCATCTGTAGGTTGTCTGTTTTCAGAGACTAAAGTTGTGCTTTTCATGTTTGTTTCATCTGAAGAAATTTCACTTATTTGTCTTACAATTGGTTGTTTGACTAATTTTTTCAGTTTGCACAGATGTTATAGTTGTGATTGTTCATCAGAGTGGGAAAAAAGAGAATGCTGTGCAGCCTGTGCCAAACGTGTCTGTAAACTACTAAAAATTTCTAGTAAAGCACAAGATTTTTATTGCAACTTTTACTTTTCATTTTTTAAATGTGATTTCATTAAGTTTATAAATATTCTGGTTTGATAAATAGAAAATCATTTTAGAAAATTATTTACTATTTCACTGAGACTAATAACTTGATTTCCATGTCTGGGAGAATTTCAATCAACAAAACAGTATTTTCATCTAAGACTCAATAACATTTTTAAAATATTTGTGAACTTCAGTTTTATCTAGGAATACATCTACAGGACATAATTGCTCTTAATGAACCATGAAGAGGAGCTGTACTTTTAAATATATAATTTCTATGTAGAGGGCATAAAGGAACATCTATTCTTCTATTTTTTGACTGTAAAGAACTTTTCTGATTGTCATCAAGATGATTGAAACATGTTTGTTTAATGTTCTTCACTTTTTTACAAATAGGGTATTAAGAAACAGTTGAGAATTACCAAAAGAGACAAGAAGGAAGCAGATGATTTGGGGTATTTAATAGGACAATTAATAACAATCTAGAGATTTGTTAGTATAGTTTTACTTTCTATGTATATACATCTATGGGTTTTTTTTAGCCTGCATTGTATTTGATCAATCCCTTATATTCCTCTAGCCCATTTCCAAAATCAGTACATCACATGAAAAAATCCATTCAGTTCTGGCATTCATTTTTCCCACAGAAGTAATTTCCCAAGTGCTATTTCTCCTTCCCACTGTCACTGGTGAATTCAGCCTTTTATAAAACATGCCATGAATTTCGAGAGTGAGTTAGGCAAAACACTTTAAAACTCCTGCCCTCTCTAAAGTAAATAGAAACTTAATGGTTTTCAAAGGCCATGAGTCAGTGAGTCCTGATTTTCATAGACAATAAGTAGGACCTAATCATGGTCCTTGGTACAGGAAGGGGATCAGGACTGCCCAGCAGAGCCACTGGGTCACATATTTAGCTGCGAAGTTCGGTTCCCAGCATAGCATTCAACAGCATAGAGCTACAGTTTGGTTTGGCCCACCACTCAGGATCTTAAAATCCAGGTCCAAAATATGTTGAAATTAAGCCTTTCTCTAAATAAGAGCACTCACCCTGACGAGTACAACAGGTTACACCTTTCAGCACTGGGTTTGGAAATGGATGGGCAAGATTAATTTTACCATGGGACAGATATGCCAAGTCCAAAGATGACAGAAGACACACATTTTCAATGGCTCCTTCTCATTTGCACAGAAGATAATAACAATAATAACAACACTCACCCCTTCTCTACTGACATGACATAAGATGACAATTTTGATCTAAACTGAGGTGTCTGTTAGTCCCAGACAGGAAGATGTATAAATAACCATGGATTATTCCTCACACAAATAGACTCCAAATCACCTCTGACAAAGGCATCATACCAAACCGGCATTTGAAGTCTGAAGTTTTAATTTTATTCATGGACTGTGGTCCCCATTGTCCTCTAAGGCAAGGCAATTTAGACAATTTGTATATACAACTACTTAAGCAGGAGTAAATAGCACCATGAAGCATTTAAGTGTGCTCTTTTCCACCGATAACAACACAGTTAAATGAAGTTGTTAATTTTGTCATTTGTAGGAATCAAGTATTACAGATATATGCTAACACATTAATTAAATAGTCAAGACTCTGTCATCATGATTTGATTCACAATATTTTACTTGAGCACAATCAAGATTCACCCATAGATACAAGGGTGTATTAAAATGGAATATTGAAACAGTCATGTAAAACCCGATCTAGAAGAAAGATACTCACTTGCCGGATCTGTGTTGTCTGGATAGGCAAAAGGAAGCATTTTATCTGACGTATTTATTTAGCCAAGACACTTCAGCACAGCCAAAATATTCTGTCATTCTATGGTGTAGGAAATTTAAAGCAGCATTTGCAGGTGATATATTCATGTATTCAATCATGCTATATTAGCTTCAATAAGGAAACTTAAATTATAGACACAAACATTATTACCCTGATTAGGAGAGGTCTGTAGGGTTCAGAAAGGCCACAGGCACCCCTGGTGTGTCTAGGTGCAGTCACAAGTCAGCCTTCATGTTCACACAGCTACATACACAGTCCCAGTTTTGTAGGGGTGGGATGTGCTTATTGTTTCAATTGGAAACACTGCTCCAGCTGAAAGCATAATGGCCAGGCACTGGCATCCCAAAGCAGCGAGGTTCACCCTGCTTTTTAGTCACACAGACAATTTAACTGCGAATCACAGTCCTGGGATTATGTGTAGGAACACCATGCACAGCCCAGTGCACACCATCCTTTGCCAATGTAGCCATGGAAAAACTCTGGGTTTTTTTCTGAACCATGTGCTGGTTTAGCCAGGTGATACGTGTCTATGCAACCAGACCAGTCAAAGCAGAAGCACTTCTGGGCAAATTCAACTAAAGAACTTATGTGCTTAAAGGAGTTATTTTGTTGTGGTTTCTTGTTTGTTTGTTTTCTTGCTTTTCTGCTTTTTTTCTTTTTTTTTGTGGGTTTGGTTTTTTTTGTGTGTGTGTTTTTTGTTTGTTTTGTTTTGTTTTGCCTTTTTTAAATAAAAAAGTCTCTTTTGATCTACTCAGGCTGAGGACTTTGAGCTGTACTGCTGTCCTGAATGCTGACACCCAAATTGTGTCTACAGTGCAGAGGGGGCTCAGGTATGAAATCCTGTATCTTACCCTGAGTTTTAACTTTTGTTCTTCAGTGATTTCTAGTGGATAAATAATTTGACTCTCTGATCCTGTGACTATTGGGATTCTGAGGTTAACTCTTGTCCTGCAAGGTAGAGGAATTGTTTATAAGCAATAAGCCTCTGTATTGGGTCTGACTGAGCTGGAGTTAATTTTCCCCACAGCAGCCCTCCCAGTGCTGTGCTTTGCACTGAGAGCTGGAAAAGTGCTGATAACACATCTGTGTTGTGCCTACTGCTGGGCAGGGCTCACACAGCACCAAGGCTGGTTTTCAACATTCCCCCTGCAGTGGGATGGGGTGGACAAGATCTTGGGAGGGGACACAACTGGGACAGCTGACCCAAACTGACCAAAGGGATATTCCATACCATATGATGTCAGCTGAACTATAAAAGCTAGGAAAAGGAGTAGGAAGGGGGGCATTGGCTTATTCTCTGGAGCAACCACTACGTGTCTGGAGCCCTACTTCCTGAAAAGGGCCAGACATCACCTGCTGATGGGAAGTAGAGATTAAATCTTTGTTTTCTTTTGCTTCTGTGCGTGGCCTTGCTTTGCTTCTTCATTAAACTGCTATTGTCTGAACCCATGAGCTTCATCTTATTTTTCTTCCCCCTGGTCCAGCTGAGAGGAGGGGGGGAAGTGATAGAGCAGCTCAGTGGGCACCTGGCGTCCAGTCAAGGTCAAACCACCACAGCCTCTTATAGGCATCCTTGGGGAACATTATCACATCTATGATGAGAGACAGACAATATTAATTCAACATATATTTCATCTACAAGTATAACTGACCCAAAAATCTGCTTTAAAGGAGAAGCTATGTGCTAGACAAAGGCATAGCTTATAAAAATGGAAAGAAAAAAATACTGAAAAGAGAAGTGTCAGGAAGATTTTCACCAGAGTTTTCTGTTGCAGAATTGAGAAGTATGTGCACTCTCCACGTGGGTTTCACCTGTAGCCTCACCAGCTGTGAAATGGTAGGAAAGGATTATAGTGTTACTTTTCAGGAGAAAGTGTTAAGTTTGGAAATCATTGTCAAGCATGTAAAAGGGAAGGTGTTACTTTTAAAAATTAAATATATTTTTCATCTTCACACTCTCTTACTATTTCTTAGCTCTACAAAAGCTGGAAGAGTAAAAGTTTGTGAGTGTGGGAAAAGAAAAAGCCCTTTTCATGTTTTCCTCCTTTGCTCATGGAAAAAAAAAAATTGATTTCACATGGAAAGTGTTCCTGAGAAAAACTCTACCTTTCCAGTTCTACCTGTGCATGACACAAAAAGAGACAGATTAAAGGAACTGTCAAAAGTTTCAATGTCGACAGCAGGGTAAAAAATAGAAACTCATTTTGCCTGACTTTGCCTCTCCCTGATATTCTTATTGCTGTCTCTTTTACAAATCTAGCACCCATTTCAAAATGTTCTCTTGTGTTAAGTAAGAACAGGATCTGGCAAAAGTGGAAAAAGATCCTGCAGAGTTCAAGAGATGTTTAATGATTCCTCTTTTTGAATCATCCTGAAACTATAATTGAAGATTACACAAAAACCATTTGCTAAATAGTCACTAACACCTTTTAGCTGATGAATTGCTACAGAAAATCCAGGTTAATGTTTGCTCATGGTAAATCAAATTTATTTGTCTCTTCCTCCGGCCAAACTCTTCAGTCATATTTCCATAGATTATTGTAGACCATATAATTTCTTGACATGTCTACACTTACACTTGACATATTGAGAGACAACACTGACATAAAAATCAGCTCCTGTAATCCCCAGCTTCTGCTTTTGTAACAAGGGTTCATGATGAAAAAATAACTTTGTGCTGAAATCGCAAATGCAAAAATCTCAGTGAAGAATCTCAGGAAGAAAGAAGAAATCCCACAAACACTGACAATATGAAACGAGTTTTTCAAATGGATTCATATGCTGTTACTATTAAACAAGAACACAAAATGTTGTGATTTGTCCTTCCATTGCTGCTTTGCTTTCCCAGTGTTTTTGCTCAGTGCTTTGGGGAGAGGCATCATTATCAGAGAGATGGTGTGACCGTAGAGGCAGATGATACACTGCCGGCGAAGAGGTAACAAGTGACAATTGATAGCAGTGATGTGCCTAAATGAGCTATTAGTTTTGGTAGACCCTAGTGTCTTGCTCGCTCCCTCAGGAAGGTTTTCAGGTTAAAGAGTAAATTACAGCCAGAAGCTAACACTGTGGGATGACATGAGAAAATGCTACTAACAAGACAAGGTTAATGACCTATCCCCTAAGCTGCTCACCTGAGACTCTTTGTCATTGCACTACCTCATTAAGCTATTCTGGGTCCTCAAACAGAGGGCAAATACACTAAAAGTTACAATAAGAAATGAGAATGGGAAAAAAAAAAATCTCATTGTCATTATTATGTTCAGTATGCCAGTGTGAGTACAGGATATCTTCTGCATGTGTAGGCTGGATGTGTGACCTGTTATATATACTAGAAAGCAAACCAGGTTTTCTCTGCTAGCACAGTAAGTAAAATTAATAATAATAATAAAAGATTCACCTTTCCCAAACATTAGACTGTAGCTCTATATACATTATATTGATGGATTACACATTTTAACAGCTCTGCCCATGGAGTTTTATTGCTCACTCACAATTTTCAGAGCATCTTCCTTGCTCACAGGTAGAACATGTGCTTTACTGACATCAAGTTCTCCTAAATTGAGGTTTCCATAACTTTGGCACTCTCATAATCTTAAATTTTTAATATGTTATGTACAGGTTTTTTTCAATCTTCATGACAAATGAAATTACACACAGAATTACACACAGAATTATCATAGAGGCTGGAATAGACTTTTGAGATCATCAAGTCCAGCCTAAGACCTGACACCACACCACCTAGCTACAGCATGTCACTAAGTGCCACATCCAATCTTTCTGTAAACACCACAAGGGATGTCGACTCCACCACCTCCCCCAGCAGGCCATTCCAGTGTCTAAAGATCCTTTCCGTAAGGAAGTGCTTCCTGATATCCAACCTAAACCTCCCCTGGCACAGCTTCAGGCCATGAAGCTTATTCAGTGCACAGTACTGTGTCTTTAAATGCCTGTCTCCGGATTTTATTGAAACCTTAATGGTTTGGTTTGTCTTCTTGCTGAAAACCTAGTGTGTAATTTGCTCAAGGTTCTGCTATGATTTCTTGAACACCTATGTACTATATTTTTCTTTCAAAGAGCCTAACAGCTCAGCTGATTAATTTTCCGTTAGACTTAGGCAATTGAATCAGAGGAAATTCCAGGTGAAGTTTAAATCTGTATATAGATAATATTTTGCCCCCCAAGATTTTCTGTGTAACTATAATACACAATTTGCATGACATTCTCTGTCATCAGTGGTGTGATGTGATACCTGAAATCCACTGAAGTCAAAACAAGAATCTTAACTGGCTAAAGTGCCACAGGAAAATAAAGTCCTGATTAGTTACCAATAAATAGGTCTTATCAACTTTTACAAAGTTTCTAAAAATTCTGGAATGGGTTTATATGCTATGGACATGACCTCCTAATGCTTTACCCCACATAATGAAGGATTTGTAATTGTGTTTAAGAAGGATAGCATTTGTGTCAAGAAGTGGGAGATGTCTCTTGGCTGCAGATCTACAGTATGTTAGACTATGAATGTATAGTTAAAGATTGTGATTTATACATATATAGAGATATATTGTACGTATGTAAATTAAGCAAAAGAGTGCATACAAAAATCTATTCAGGATTTAGGTCCATGAAACTTTACACAGAATTACACAGAATTATCATAGAGGCTGGAATAGACCTTTGAGATCATCAAGTCCAGCCTAAGAACTGACACCACACCACCACCTAGCTAGAACCTGCCTACAACTACCTTTCAGGTAGGTATAGAGAGTGATGAGGTCTCCTCTGAGTCTCCTGTTCTTCAGGCTGAACAGCCCCAGCTCCCTCAGCCTCTCCTCATAAGACTTTCCCTCCAGTCCTTTCACCATCCTTGCTGCTCTCCTCTGGACCTGCTCTGGCACCTCAATGTCCTTCCTGAAGTGTGGGGCCCAGACCTGCACACAATACTCAAGGTGAGGCCTCACCAGTGCCCAGTACAGGGGCAGAATTACATCCCTAGACCTGCTGGCCACACTATTCCTGATACA